>JAOBYE010119892.1:0-19249 GCA_025403585.1 Parazoanthus swiftii | reverse complement strand
CTCCTGTATTCCGAGATCAGTACAGTCAACAACTTGACAATTATAAAAAGTCACAACATTTTGATAAAACAGAAACAAATAATAGGCAGACATCCTAGCTATTGTTTCTATACTGTGTTTACTGTTGTCTTTGAATAATAAAACAACTACAATGTCAAGTCTCAACTTACCACAGACTAGTCAACCAGTTTGGTTCTACCGTTTTAATTTTTATCGTACGTGCATTCAAAAGGTATATGTATATAAACACCAAGATGAAACTCACTTGTACCCGGGAATGTATTAACTTGAACTAAACTTGTGTTGTTTGTCATATCGCATTGACTGCGTGACCTTTGTCTTGCTTGGTTCACGACAGTTGTCTTTATAAGTCAAATGCGCACATGTTTACAAAATATCGCACCGAACGACTCCAACTAGTTTTCACCTAGATGATAAGCAACGTCTTGAGAAATATAACGGCCGAAACTGTTTAAGGTCGATCAATTTGTAGTCTATCCAATTGGTTGCGATTGTCATGAAACATTCGCCGTCTTGTTTACATAACGACTGGCTGGACAAGCTGAAAAACACAGATCACGTTGAGGACCCTCAGCGAGTAACTATTCATTTGCCACCAAAAAGATTTTCACACAGTAGAATATATAGGTCGTACTTCATGCTGAAACTGTTTTTATCGAAACAAAACGTATACCATTGGAGTTTTGTGTATGTAGAAAAGACCTTAAAATGAACACTTTTATTAATCACTCTGACTGGGGTACATTCAACGAGCCTAAGTACAATTTCTGTTACATATTTTCCGATAGAATATCGAGTTTTAGAAAGAGGGATTGATGGTTTATAACATGTTAAATGCATACTTATATATGCGATCTCGTTTTCCTGTACGAGCGAAGAGAATATGCATCATTTTCAGCCCAATACTGGCGGCCGTCGCCGCGGTCGAGAGCGGAAATGGCGTATTTTAACTTTCCTCGATTTTGAAAAAAATAAAGCGCTGTTGAACCTTTCAGTGCAATTTTCGAAAATAACTTACCATAGAGGTTATTTAGGCAAAATGAAATGAAATCCGAAATTTGACGACACACGGACGAATTTTGATTTTTACAGACATTGACTCTTAAAATCCAAATCAGTGAAAGTCTTTTCATGAGCGATCCAAAATTTTTTGAAGTTTGCTGCCAATTTTTCTTGTGTTTTGTGTTATTATGTTATTGTTCTAAGGCTAAGCTGTTTTGTCCATGCAAGTTACTGTAGTGGTTTATGTTTTAAAACCATGTTCTCAAACCGTAAATATCTTAGCAGAATAACTTCGAGTAAAAAGAACGTAAACAAACCTTGTGTCCAAGAGGATAAAACCTCAAATTGTTGACGAAATAACCACATGAATCAAAGATAATCCTCGCTGCTAATGAGATGATGGGAATGTGGATATGGTTGTGCTTGATCACTCTTTCTCTCTCTATCAATATGAATGTCAGTGAAATGAGATACATACTGTGATTATAGATCTATGACATAGAACTACGGCCACCCTTTGTGTTTTAAAACAGTTGCCATGTGACGTACTATAACATCAGTATTGGATTCCGTCTTAAGCAGATACATAACTGTTAGAGTGGACCAAAAACTCCCTGTTGATAATTACACTTTTATGTTCAAAACTTGAGAAGGTTCCTAATAAACAGTCACTTTTTGTTTTGTAGCCGTTTGCCTGCTATGAAGCTTACTCGCCGCTAGCAGAAAATTTTTTACGTTAGTTATAATATTTACAAGATATGAAGTTGTTTTGTCTTAGCCACGCATTATTTATCTTATCATAAAATAATAATAACAGTGCTTCAAACTGACATGTTCTCCGAAATATGATAAAAGCACCTTAAATAGAGTTGCGAAAGGCGAGTTAATGAGTGTACATAACTTTGATGCTCCGGGGGTTATGTGCGGCCAGCGGAAAGATATATGTTTTACTTGAATAGATATACGCTTTCATTTTGCGCAAATTGTTATTAATTTGTTCAATAGTTACAAAAACCGATACGACTTAAAGATCAGTGCCATTGATTGAATCATCGGCTTTTGGTACCAATCTAACTGACACACGGACTTGCACTTTTTCAGTCTTGCGTTCAGAAATATTTTCGCATATCGAGGTTGTTCAAATAAATATTCTATATTTTGACATTGCCGAGGCAAAGTATAATTAAGATTCATCATCATGTTTCTTTTGCAACTGACCTTGATTGCATGCATCTATACTTAAATGCATACGAACACATACTTATATACAGGTAACCGAAAAGAACTTTGGGTACATATATGTTTAGCGGTAAATTACGATGATAATAATGATAGTTATAATAATTGTATTATGATGAACCTACACTCCACATTAGGCAAAGTCAATACTTAGAGCAATATATTTTGTGTGCTCCTTGAATCCCCATAGTTCCTTTCGGTTCCATTATCGACTTTTGACTATAGACCACTTTCATAATTTAAAATAAAAACAAGAGAATACTAAAATAGCTGCCATTTACAAAAGTGGTCTATGACAACTGTTTTTGAATAGGTTGTATACATAGATACATTGATAACAAACAAACAGACATCCACTCCCCCCCCCCCCCCACGCACACACACACCGCACAACACCTCTTTGAGTTAGTGGCAAACAAGGACATATACAGAGCCACACAATCCGACTGGCAGATACTCCATAAGCTCCAAAACGGAAGTATTGGATTTTAATTTAAGTGAAACCGTGAGTGATGAGGTGGACATACTGGACTGATGTATTATAAACGAACGCCACACCCAAATAATGCCATTTGTGTCTTAATTACTTGGTAGCGACCGTGTATTTTAGCGCATGTGTTTTAGATTTGTTTCTATCTGTCGAGAGGCTTTCAAACACTCGATCGGGCTGATGAAATTCTGGCAATCTGTAAACAAAGGCTTGAAACGGATCGCAGTAACTGATTGTTTGATCTGATGTCCAATTCATGTTGCAGTGAACGGGTGCGGGTACCGGCAAATCTGTCAGTAAGATTAGCTTCGTTACAAACTGGAACACGGCCAAAATACTTGCCTTGTTATCAAGACAAAAGATTGATTATTAGGAGAAGAAAAATGAACTATTTTCGTGACGCTTAAAACAAATCGTTTAAAAGCAGTTATTCAGCGATTATTTTTCGCTAAGAATTAAGCAACGCCATAAAGTATTGAATAATCAGTCTGCAACCGAATGTTAAACACAACTGGTGAATAAAATATCGGTGTGCAAGTTTGCTTTAACTTGCTTGTCAGTGTGAACAGTTTTTTTTAAAAACGAATTGTAAAAGGCGGTCTCTGAATGAATCTTCGTCAAACATCACGTGCCTTACGAACTCCTTTCGCCTGGCTCGGTGTGTTTCCTTTTTATAATGTCTAGCAGGAAGAATTCTTAGTTTCTATATATTTTCAATCGTCCTATATTCTGTCCAAAACACTTTCTATGTTTTGTCTGCTTGACAATTAACTGGCAGAACCAGTCGTCATTTAGTCTCCAAACTGAAACAAAAGAAAAGTGGGAGTTTGTTCTTGTTATATATTCTGCAACTGATCATGAGTGAACAACTTCTAAAATACTTTTGTGTGCGTGGTATGGAGCGGTATCAGGCCTACACAGTTTCGCTCAGTGCAATAGAGATATTTTTTCTTTGCGACAACGGGGCTTCGTAGTTTTGCTGTAAAAATCATACTTTTGAGGGAGTCTGCTTTCTTGTACATGTACGAGACAATCGGTTGATGTTGGAAGATCATACCACTGGTTGCAGTTGATTTAGATTAAATACTAGTTTTTAGATAGTATCTGTTTTGATGTTTGAGATTGCTGGGTTGAATTTTGTGGCAAAAGGCCAAACCATTGTGTTTTTGTCTGGTTGTTATGCAATGTAGCACTTCAGTTCCCTGTATTAATTATATTCCGTTCTACTGTTGTTAACTTGAGTTCCCATCAACATACCCCCCTCGTTCTAAAAGTCAACTTTTGAAGTTTTCAATTTAATTTGTTTTTCGAATATCGTTTCAATGGAGTCTGATGGCTGGGCGTTCTGCAAAGCTTTTTTTCACTTCAGGCAGGTGACTCGATTTGAAGTGCGTGTGTTGAAAATTTTCAGTTGGTTTGAAGTGCGTGATATCTAGAACACCCGTTTCTGGAAACAGTTTGCCTTTGTTACTAGTGGTGTCAAAGAAGGAGGATTTGGAGTCTGATATTTGTTGCATGAAATGGTTCGCTGTTCGGATAAAAAGGGTATAATATCCAAACAAATAGCTTCATTTACATTTGTACTTGATACTACTAGTTTCATTCAGTTTTAGTGTAGGCCATTAACTCTCATTAAGTCAAGAACCTGTTATTTTATGGTTAGATTGCACCAGTTGTCTTCATTTACGTCCAACACACGTTTAAGTGTTGTAAAAACCACAATACCCTCAAGATGCTTTTTCAAAAATTCGGCCTAGGGAACCTTTTTCTTCAGTCGATGCACTTCAATGCGCACGCCCCCTCACAGATTAACAGGAATTATTGTTAATTCAGATGACGAGTGTATCGATTATCTCCAATCATCCGCATAGTTTCAGAAGGAAGTCATAATATCACTCTGCGTTAATTCTTCGACTGAAACAGCTCTGAATAATAAACTAACTTCCAAAACGGTATCTAGTTGACAGCATGAAGACCTAGAAGACTGACAAATCAATGTTGGGGGATTTACAAAGCCTACAAAATGAGGCCTTTGGTGTTTTATGGCGTATTGAACGTAATATTTTTGTTGAATTTTCCTGTTCCAGCCTGCTTGGCGCAGTTTAACGACAAAGAAACCCTGATCAAAGCACGGTGCCAGGCGTTTTGTATTACCAAGGTAAGTTGAGTAAGAATGTTGTGTATACTGAGAAGGGAAACCTTGAGTCGATCATAGTTCAGAAACCAATAAATGAAGACGAACAGTCACACTCACAATAAAAACAAATGTAGAATTGGAGGGAAACAATATCGTGTTGCCTTTCTCAACCGCTCGACCAATCTGAAACCCATCCAAACGGCCAAACTAATCTTTTGTCACTGTGCAAGAGTTAGCAGGGAAAGTATTTCAGGGAAAACGTTTTGATATTACGACAAAAAGACGTGCCGATTGATGCTTCTTAGTTCATTTGGCAAGTGACTTTCGGTACTTTTCTACGATTAGTTAACAAAAACACTTTTGTTAATGATTGCGGAAATTTTCAAAGATGCAATCATAGAACTGAACAATATATTCGTTGGATTTCAAACACCTAAGTCAAACAGTCAAAAACTTATGAACTCAGTTTTGACTCGCCTTTTGTGTTTCCTTGCATCGACGGACCACCCTTCGGTTTCCGAGGATGCAAAGCAAAGCCAAAGAAAACGTATAAATGCAACACATTAGAGACATTTAACTGACGTATACATAAAGATACAGTTATGACACGCACACACATACAAAACACGCACGCGCAGCACGGGAGAAGCAGGCATACAGTCCTTTAGTTGTGTTGTTAGTGAGCTAGTGTGTCGCCTTCGGAGCAATAAATAATGGCTCGATCATTCAGTGACTTCAACATCTCCTTTTTTGAGCTGACGAAGTTGTTGATGTTAATTTAACATTATGATTATGTCAAGAACAAAGATTGTTTACCCGTGTGCTTTTGTGTGTTTTGCGAAATGAGCATCCTACATCTTAGTTTCTTTGTTTGTAAATTTCGTTTATAAATATATATTTATATATATATATATGTCAGATCTTTTGTTTTGCTTTTTAAAAACTTAGACGTCCAACTTAAGGAAACATTAAAACCGCATGCAGTCGTCATTGAAAATGGCCCGCTAATTACGGCAGTTTGCATTTGAAAGGCATTGACTTGTTGTCACGTAATTCATTACATGTATGACGTCATCATATATTCCGTTTTCCAAACAGTTTGTTAACGTTGACACTTTGTTTATCAAGAGAGCACGTACACTGGATTGGAATATTTTATTTCATCAACTTATAAACCCTATTACAATTTTGAACTGAAACTGAAGACCATGATGTACTGGGTTTTTTCTTTATTATTCGTAATATGACGGCAGTTAAAGCTTTTCGATAATTTTTTTCGGTAAACTTTATTTCACTTTATGCAGTTAAGACAGACACACTTATACCTGTAGTTCGCATAGCCAATCAAGGTGGGAAGGAAAAAAACAAAATTAAGTCACAGTCTTAAGGATGATAAACAATGAGAACATGTACATAAGCTTAAGTTAACAAGTCAGAAAAATAAAGGTACAAAAATATGCTTTTCAGACAAACTATTGAAAATAACATATCCCGTATGGGAAAATGAGACAAAGGAGGAAACACGTGCATATCTTTCGTAGAATGGTCATCGTTCAGCTCTAGGAACGAAAATGATCTCACATAATAATGGAAGTAAATGATCGCTTATACAGAAAACAACCGCTACACACGAAACGATATTTTTAAAATACCTTTTTTCAAATATGTGGCAAAAAATAAATCTGCAATCAAACAAAAGAGTAAAAATAAGCAAACGGAAACTTTTCTCAATTCATTGGTATATTTGTTTTTGTATGTGTTGGTGTGTTTGATCATTTTTCTCAAAACTGTTTAGTTGCAACGTTGCGTGACAGGTGTTTCTGTGGCGCATGATGTTCTCCCTGACTGTAGTTACTTAGTTGAAAGGCTTGTTAGTAAGTCGTTGACGGCGGTCGGACAGGGGGATTAAACGGGCCTCATCCAAAGCTTCCTTGTATGAAAGGGATGAGGAAGTGATCTTCATCGCCTGTCGTTGTACGCTTTTTGTGTCCTTAGACAAATAGGCTGGTAAGCTGTCATGGAATATGGGGCAGGGGTACTCTGCGATTGGACGAATGCAATTCCTGAAGAACTGGATCAGTTCTGGAGTTCTGAAACGGGAACGTTTTAGCTGTGACAGGCAGTACAAGAGTTTTCGTTTTTCCTTCATGATTTCTTTGACATGATAGTTCCACTTGAGGTTGTCTGGCAGAATGAGACCTAAAATTTTGGGCTTTGGGGATAGCTACAATGTCTTATAGCTATCGACGGGACATTAACTAAAACCAAGAACGGTGAGTGGTAGTGACTCGGTGCCGGTCAATATTTACAAATTTGCAGTAAACTTTTGAAGTTTGTTGAGCTTCACAACCAATTAGTTATATCAACTATGGCTTGACGTTCTTAATTGTTCAAATCCACCAGCCTTCGAACAATTTGTAGGTTGTCACACCTCCAGACCCATATCGACCGTTTCCTGTTCCAGATTTTAGTAACTTCCCTATCAATGTCATACATTGGCATAAATTTATTGTATACTGGTACCTTATTAAAATTGAGAGGACCACATTTTGCTCTTTTTCAGACCCTTGGGAACAATTCCAGCACACTATGTCAAAGCTTAGATGAATGTAAAAATGTAAGTTTCGTTGTACATGTATTTATAAAGTAATGTAAGAAATTTACTAAAATGTTGTAAATTCTTATTAATTTATTTTTTTAAAGATTGACAATTCTAAATTTTAAATATTAAGTGAGCTCTGAACATATTTCTAAAAATAAATATTTCCACTCACACAGTCATTTAACAGATTACCTAATAACCTCCGACGTTTGGTCTTATCATTGTTTGGTCAATACAGCAAGGCGTCAGCTTGATATTTCCCGTAGCCAGACCTCACTCTCGATTAATAAGTAGTTGGTATTGTATTTATTGTATGATGTTGTGTTACATTGTAATTTGTATTGCTACTTTGCTCTGTTTTTACAGTGCACGAACCCTTGTTCCAGCTACAACTTTGTATCATTTAAAGAGAGTTCTTGCATTGGAATTTGCGTGAGTATAATCATTTTGATGGTAGTAACATTTTGTAATGACACGTTCTAAATAATACATGTAATATATATACATCATTAAGCGCCGACACTAAAGTCCAGTTCACTCACAACTTCAGTCACACATGCAGTCACACATCTGTGACATTTATGTTAATAAATCTAAGGGGCTCTATTTCAATGGAGAAAACCCAATCTCTAACCTTGGGTATCCCTTCCCTCTATATATCTCCCATTTCAACTAAAAAAAAACCGCTTTGAAATAACTCGAAATAGTTGGTAAAGTTTCTTAGAAAACAACCACAATTTTATAAAAATGAACAATTTTTTAAAATGCTCCAAAACAAATCCTGTTATCAAGTCTCTTATCCGAAAGGGGGATCACAACAAACGTCCAATGAACATTTTAAGATTTTCGTGTAAACAGTTTGCAGCAAACTAAATTAACAGAACAATTTCATAAAAACTGTTCTGTCCGTGGTTGCTTGGAAGTGAGGAGATAGAGAAGGATAGGGAGTAGGATCTCCTTAGTCTCTCATTTATTGGCAGACATTTAGTTGTATTCTAAATTTAAATTTCTTTCTAGTCTACAGAAACATGCAAAGCTGCTTGCCGTTTCCTATCTCAAGTTTCAATGCCACAACATATCTACGGTGTCCCACTTCCACCGCCTGGTGCCCCTAAAGTTCAGGGAATGAAAACATTCAGCACTGTGAACTTGTCCTGGGCGCCAACACACAGTAATGGCAATGAGACAATTGTTTACCTGCTACAAATGAGATATCATGGCGATAAAAAGTCATCATGGATAGATCTTAAAATCGTACGTTTATCCTGTAATTCCAATTGGCTACGTTTACAATGTTTTCTCAGGATTTTATACAGTTAACGGCATTGCTATCTTTTCAGACTGAGGAAAAGACTTGACACATAAAATACATGCCTCTGCCAAAGTAATTTAAAACTACGTTGTAGACTATCATCAGTATCTCAATTGTTTGCAGGTGGAGATAATAGAAATAATAGCAATAACAAAAAGAATAACAATAACAATAATAATAATAATAATAATAATGACAATGACAATGACAATGACAATGATAATGATATTGATAATAATGAATATGTATTTCTGTAGCGTCATTTCTACTAAAACAACAGCACTTAACTTCTAAAGTAAAGTAATTTAAGGTGACCGTACAGTCTTGAATGGGTCAAACTACTTACTTACTACTGGTATCCTATTAAATTTAGTTAAGACAAAAACTTGGCTCTTTTTTGAAAACTTCAAGCTGTTGTCAAAAATGTTGCGAATGACATACTTCACCGGAAGTAACTTTACACCAAACTGTCAATTTTTTCAATCAATTGCCATAAAATTGACACAGCAACACGGTATAAAAGAATCTTCTGAAAAGTGTCAGGAAAAATTGAAATTCGATTTATTTTGTACTTATGCCCTCTGATCTTCATTACTATTTTTGAAAATGTAGACTACTGTTGGGTTTAGCTTTTTTAATCTGTTCTAATCTACGGATATCGTACCTTATAACAAGTCCCTAACAAATCACAATATTCAAACTATGCTGACTTTTGAATGATGTCAAATAATGTCACCAATACATAAATGACGGGCTTGGCGCTTCATGAGAAGAAAACGCTCGGTCGCAAAACAATTAATGTCCCGTCTTGTTGATAAAGTCAACGATTTTGTAAGAATAACGTACACTATCATCCAGACACAATTAGAATGGTATATGGGCATAAGGGTAATCGCCGCACATTAGTTGGATAGATAGATAGATAGATAGATAGATAGATAGATAGATAGATAGATAGGTAGACAGGATGACAGTTTCCAGACATTTCATTATACAATACGGTATAAAACAAACTTTCTTTGTGCTCAATAATGTTAAGAGGCTTACAGCTTGTGGGGCCGTGTAACTTATCTAAATATAAAAACTAAAAAATTATAAGAATTTGCTAAATCTCTAGTTGGATCTAGAATCACTCTTAAATATTCATACTTTAATTGTAAAGAAGGCCCTTACATTGAACCCAATAAAAACTTCAAAGAAGGTCTAATAAACTGAGTTTGTTTTAGGCCAGGTTCTTAAGCTTCTCTGTTTCGTGTGCGATAACTTTTTATTTAGTCCATATTTGTTCGAAAACATACACTCAAACTGGGCATTTTTTAAGTGCCTTAAACTTCAAACTTTTTATGCTAGATGACTATTAAGTCAGCCCAAATGCAATGGAAATATATACAGGGGTAACAATACTATTAACACACGGTAAAAATGAAAGGATAATGAATTTTTTTAACATACTTGTTATTCCAGATATCTTTTGCTCCTTCCACGGTTATAGCAAGGCCTTCTTTATGTCAACCATTCAGTGACCCGCAGCACAGCAATTTTGATTCTGGGATCCAGTTCAACTTTCGCGTGGTAGCCTTAACAGAAAACGCTACTATTTCTACTGGACGCGAATCCGAAGACATAGGTAAGGGTTCAAACAAACCTTTGAACTGCAACAAAAAGACGTTGGATCAAATGCTGGCGTATATATCCAACTGGTGACTGAAAAGAAAGACAATAACTTAAACATCGTGAGTTCCAGTTGCTTTATCTCTGTGCAATGGCTAAGTTTAGTGTATCATATACTAACAGAACAACCTTTACTCTTTGTTTAGATAAATACATTTGATGAAAACACGAGCAAAGTCATATTTAGAAACAACTCGATAAACGTTTCTTAGAAAAGAAGCAAACCGTACTGAAGTTGCACGGAAAGCATGCTAGAAATTTGATTTCAATTCAGTCTAATTAGTTAAAGAACTGTGTCACCTGCAGCTTATTACTGTTTGGACGTTATTTATAGAAGCAGAATTTATTTTAGTTAATTTGAAGCTCTGAACGAAATTTTCTAGCACGCAGTTACTAGTCAGGCTCGCTGACCACTGCTGTTTAAGGACCACCATACTAGCAACACAGCAATTAATTATATAATAATAGGCATACCACATGCATGCACAAATTTGTGTTCGTATTCTTTTTCTCCATTACTAGAACTTCCTAAACCACAACCCGCAAGGAATATAACGCTGAGAAGCATTACATATATTCTATCCGATCCAAAACAAAGTCTTGTTTCCATAACATTTGATTGGCTAGCACCTAAAGGTAGGTTTCTTTGTCGATCAGTTATAACTATTATCCATTAAAAATGTACAAAGATGTGGTGCAATACTACTCGTGCCCTTGTTTCAAACGTCATGTAAACCCAAGGGGGCGTGGTAAATAAAATGTATTTGTAACGAAATGGCACCAGAATGTATCAATGTTCCCGTGACAGATCCCTTAGAAAATTTCTTATTAAAATTACAGAGGCTGTGTTCGTTTACTGAAGATTCGATAAACAATTTACAAAAAATATTAGCGACAAAAATATAGTAGAACGACCTTTCGACGTCTTCGTGACACAAATTTGAAATTGAAACCTTTCAATTGCACGGACGATTGAATGGAGTTGGAAAAATGAGAGCTGTATTGTAAAATCAAAACTATTTTTGACCTAAATGGTGTGATCTTTGACAATTTTTCCTGTTAAAAGAAATGCTTTTTCTTATTTATCTCCGCGTGTTACCCACTGAAGCCAGAGTAAGTTTTAAACCCCATAAGATCCTCAATGGGCTCGCTCCGGGCTATCTTTCTAACTTATATCGGCCTACAAATCCCCTCAAACTCTTCGTTCGGCGCACAAGAACTTGCTGGTTGTCCCTAAGACAAAGTTTACACCTTTTGGAGATTGGTGTTTTCTCGGTTGCTTCTCCTGTCATTATGGAACACCATTCCGTAAATTAAAAAACAACCTTCTGCTTTAGCTTTTGAAAATTAAAACAGCTGATAACCCTAATTCAACCCTAGGAATCCAAGATATCTGATTTCTCTAAATAGGCAAAGCTTAAAAGTATGCTAATAGCAGAAAAATGCTCTCGGCTGTCATAATACCTTTTTTTGTGAATGTTTGGTCCTTAAAGGAAACATTAACAACAACAAGAAATTATTTATTTCCCTTTAAACTTTACAGTTGCTTAAAATAGGTATACTTTGTTTTTTGGGTTTCGAGATTTAACAAGAACGAAGTAATTATCGTATGTTCTGAAGTTAAAGATGGCTGTTCTTTTATTGTAATTGGCGTAACTGTGAAGTCAAGTAGACGGGGAACATTAACCCCCCTTCCCCTGCCGCATTTCCTCGAAGTGGAAAGGAGACTCAAGATTGTCAGTTATGGTTAAAATGCTAACACTGCCGGATTGATTAAATTTGAAAGAATATTCAACTCACAAATCAAAACCATAATATTTTGAAAATGTTTCAGACACGCCACCGGCTCCAAGTTACATATTCACGTGGATTTACCTCTATAAGCCAAAGGATATTGCTTGTGGCCAGCCTCAACGGGTTTCAATAACGGTAAGTACCAACCAATTTCTCATCTGTCCTGCAGTTCAAGGTCAACAATAAATAAAAACATTTTAAAAGTGAGATCTATTGAACAATAAAACAAAACGATACTGAACATTACCAAACCAGTTAGTCTTTGCAAGCCTGCATGATAATTTGCTAAAAGGTGTCTTAACTTTTTCTAAAAGAAGAGCTTTGTAATACTTACAGTTGTTTGCTTAGCCGACCTACTCTCTTAAACTGTTCTTTGCCATTCAGAGACAACCAGCTTTGTATATTTATATTGTTGAAGTTCAGAGGTTGAAATCAGTGAAATTGGTGTTAAACATGTTGAAAAGTGCTTCAATACACTTACATCTACTTTTCTGACATGAAAGGATATTGACTTTGGAATTTCGATGTGTATATACATTTCAGATACTAAATCGAAGGGAAACATGCATTAATCTCCGAAATTGCTTTTTGCCGAAAAGTGGTAACCTATATTTTAATAGAGTAATCCTTTGCTAAACGTTTGCTGATATCAACAGCAGCCCTAGATAAAAAGCTTAAAAACGTTCATGCAATATGAATAAAATTATTAAGCTAAGGATCTTTCATAAATAATCTTGATAAAACTAATTGCTTTACAGCAATAGGGTGTAAATAAAAGACCAAAAAAACACAAGCAAAATGTTGCAAGCGAACGCCAAATGGAGGGAACTTGCCCATCTTTAATCTACATTATACTATATACAAATACTAATAAATATTAATACTCTATTTATGACGTATTAATATTTATTAGTATTTGTATATAGTATAATGTAGATTTTATAGTTTTTACTCTGTACATATTTTAAGCTTTTGTTCTTTATTGTGTCCCCCAATTAGTATGGGACCACGTCTCAGGCTAGAGGGTTAAGTTTCTTATTTGACACGTAAATAAAGTTTCTATTCTATTCTATTCTATTCTGTTCTATTCTATTCTATTCTATTCTATTCTATTTATTCATTCGAAGATGCGCGCGTCAGGCGTCAATTTATGAAATCAGTTTCTTTGCACAATTCATACCCTGTTGCATGCTTTGCGATTCCAGGAAAATTTTTTCTACAGATCGTATATTTGTTGGCCTGCACAAATCCAAAGACAAAATGCGCACGTGTGTTTGCGATTGGTCAACACGCAGTTGGTTATTCCGCTGTATTTGACGGAAACCCAAAAACAAACTGCAGACTAAAGTTGGAAGGTTTAGTTGCATTACAGAAAAGTGTTTAGCATTATCCATGGCGTCATCATCATCAACATCATTCGATCATCATCAGTCATCTTTTTCACATCGGGTTACACGAAGGACTCTAGCAGTATATTTCTAACGTAAGGAAACTGAGAAATAAGAATAAAGTTAATCATAGCTATGCCAATCAATATATTAAAACCCTCTCACATTCAATTTTCATGACTGCTAATGGTGAAAAAATACCTGAAGTTTGCAAAAACCTTTCTTGTGTTATAAATATCCCTACGTTAGAGTAACAATAATGAAAAGACTGACCATAATAAACATGTTTCTTTTATGTTAAAACTACTTTTGTATCCAGGTTGGTGCATGTTTTGTCACTTTGCCCCTGATGAAGGCTGGTGTCACAGCCGAAACGCTTGGTTTTCAAAAACTTTATATAAGATCGAAAAGTTTTTATCCAGAGTAACACATATATATTTTTTATAAAGTATATTTTTAAAACATGTTTCTTTTATGTTTGTTTGTTTTCAGAACTTATTGAGCCATTCAATATCATTTCCGTACGAAAGGTGTTCCCCTATTTCACAAGCCAAGGTAATCTTAATTTTGAGTTTTGAGAACCTAACAAACTATGTAATTTAAGTTCTCTTATACTATAATATTCATTCCAGTTTGATAGCGCGAACAGATTTAGATGGACCATTCTTAAACTTAAGGAAGTATTAAATTTTCTTGACATAAAAATATATTGTTATTATTACTATATAATCATTATTATTTTTTATTTATTTGTTTGTTTTATCAATATTTTATTTATTGCCTTTTCTAAAGATTTTCGTATCGTGAATATTGGAAATATCTATTAATATTAAATTGGGAAAATCAATATATCATTACTTCACGGGTAATTTTTTTAATTAATTAAGTTTACCCTGATATACCAATTACATTCATATAAAACTGGAAACTGAATTTTTCTAAATACGTTTTCAAGGTCCTAAATTTTCTAATTATCTCCCGCATGATATTAGTAATGCATTTAGTATTGGTTTGTTTTACAAAACACTTAAGGAACATCTTGATTTTTCATGGTAACTTTACTTTTGATGAGCTACTTTTCTCTGTCTACGTTTTTTTTTTAATTTTTTATTTTTAAAGTATAAGTTAGTCTTAAGATGCGACATGATCCTACGTCTAATATACTATCGTATTTGAGGATGCTTATGCTTATCAGTTTTTGTAGTATCTTGGGCTCTCTATGACAATATAAAAAAACTTGAGTTTATTTCACCCTCATTATATAAAATAACACTGTTTCGACACCTTTTAAATTTAACCCAGTTTTCATGTTTTTGTATCTTTGATAACGGAACAAAAAACAAGAGATAAGTAGTCTCCAGGTGTTTTCTAAACTGACATAAAAATCTTATTTTATTTGACTAAACCAGATTCTATTGCGTTATTTATAGATATATTCCCTAGTTGGATGCAGTACAAGTGTTGCAGTGACATTAGAGTACAAAATGCCAGGTAAATGATTTTCGTTTCGAAGATGTAAATCCTTCAGAGGAAGTAATGATTGAGCTCAGTGTATTTTAGATGGCAAAATATTATATTAGCATGCAATGTAATGTATGTAGCTGGTATAACAAAAAAAATAAACCTGAGAAGTAGCTGGAAGACTAGTTTTGAAAAAAACTGTTTCTCTGCGTTGGCGAGTGAGCTGGATATGAGCTATGATCAACAAGAATTGATATGGTATGTTTTTCGCCGTGGGGTTTGATGTAAAGCTGAAGTTTCGAGCGTTAGCCCTTCGTCATAGCAGACTGAGGGATTGTGGGGGAATCACTGTTTAAATAGTGGGGTATAAATTTATGCGGATCGAAAACTCAAGCCGTAATATTGGTTGGAATTCCTAGCACCTAATTGGTTGAGAAATGTCTAAAACTATGCGAATGAAAACCGTTCATTGATTCCATGTGGAACTGCGTTCTCGAGTTTGAAGAATAGTCTTTGTTCTTTCCTCTTGCGAGGCTCGTTGCATCCTAGGTGTAAGCTGATTTTGCTAATTTCCATGTGGTTGCCGCGCTTTATCTGTTCTGGTCAATAACAACGTTGGTTATTGTTTATTGTATGGTCAAGAAATACGTTGTGTGGAGTTTAAGTGCTGACTTTTTTTGGCTGATTTTGTTTTATGATATAAGAAAGCTTGCTAAGGGTTTTATTAAACTTTGCGTTGAAAACGAAAAAATTTGCGGCGTGCTCGAAAAGAACACTCTCTTAATGTTTTATCGGTGCACTGAAAATAATTCACACACTTCTCGAATTGAGTATCTTTGATAATCCCGGTGTTGTACCTCTGATGTCACGTTTGAGCCGCATAAAATGGCTTCGCTCAGAGGTACCTTTCGTTTGACTTTGCGAGCTCATCGTCTTCTGAATTTAGCATCAGCATGCTGCAAGTTTGGCAAATAGCCGCGCTTTTTTCAACCTTTTCTCCGTTAGTTCAATGCTTTTAAGCAAAGAAAACGAACGTTAACATTACTGAGCGAAGTTTTCACAAGTCTTAACAGGAAATATGGCAAGAGGACGCCATTGTGACTTGACCCTCATTTTATTTTGCTTTTTCGGGTTTATTTATTATATGTAAGACTCTAAACGCATCGCCTTCAAGAACGGCCAATCCTGGAAGGTTACAGTTCACGGTTCACCTAGTCGAAACATGGATGCACCATCTTACATCTACCGCACCAAGACAATGACGAGGCTTTTAATTCTATCTTGCTTTTGGCCTGTGGTGATACTCATCCCCCACCTGGCCCGTCCAGTGATGGTAGACGAGAAACAGGCGGGTTATCAGCAAGAACTAGTATTACGTATTCGGCAGATTGCCTTAGTAGCCTTAGCAGAAACCCAAGTTCATGTCCCTGCTCTGATAATCTACGTGCGAGCCTGAGGTCGACTGCATGCTGGAATCTATAGGAAACGCAGTTGCTGCCCTACTCCTATTCAGCCTGTAATGAAGTCATCCTATTTGGCATGATTGAATCAAAGCCAAAGAATAAATTTAATCCTGATAACTATTTTATTGTTTAACCTTCTGACTCACATTATGCACATAAAGACTGAAATACGGGCAAAAACAATGGAAAGGCGATTTCACCTAAGGAACACATTCCTGTTTTATGAACACATCGGCCTTGGAAACCGTAGTCTAATCCACATTGCATGTGATCCGCATGTGAACCGTTAGCAGTCAAGTAGTTCTTACACACACTTATGCGTTTTAGTGTTTTGAACACAAGATATTTAAGTCTACGGAAAGCTTTGATTGTCAAAAACTATGTAATTGACCATCACATAGACATAAAGGGTATCGCTGAGACATGGTTGTCGCCTAGTTGTGACGAGCACGTGATTGAGGAACTATGTCCTAATGGTTTTGTATTCAAACATGTCCCAAGAGGTTTAAATGGTGGGGGAGTTGGACTTTTGTAAAGAGATCATTAAAACTCAATCAGCGCCAAGTGATGCATTTCCTTTCTTTGAAATGATGGATTTTAATTTGAGATCCGATAAATCCACACTGCGGATTCTGGTAGTTTATCGACCACCTCCTTCTACCAGAAATCGTCTCAACATTACCGTGTTTCTGCAAGGATGAATTCTCGTTTCTTCTCGAACAATAAAAAATTTCTACTTTGAGACGGCTGATAACCGGAGACTTAAATTTTCACGTAGATTATAAGTTTATCATTGCGCTTCAAAATTTCTGGATCTGTTGGACACTTTTAACCTTTACCAGCACATAGCTAGAAGTTGCGTTTTACACGGAAGGAGGAAACAGTTGCGCATCATCCTGCAGGTATCTCGGATCATTCGGCACTTCACTGTGAGTTCTCCTTAGCTAAACCATCAACCAACAAACGCCGCATTGTGTATCGCAAACTAATTATCATAGACATGATTCGTTTCGCCAAGATGTGTCTCACTTGAGTTTTTCGTCTACTTCATTTACTCGTTTTGAAGTAGCTACTGATCACTATGACCAAGTGGCCAGTAACATTTTGGACGCCCACGCATCATTGAAGTCTCGCACAATTACTGTCCGCCCCCCTTCACCTTGGACGCAATACACGGAATAATATCAAGAGTGCGAAGACTCGACGCCGTCGGCTTGAGCGCCGTTAGCACAAGTCTCAATTAATAATTGATAAAGAACTATTTTAGAACAATGTCAGCGTGTTAACAACCTGATCTTCGACGCCACAATATATATATAAAGCACTAAGCAATCAAGCCCCTATAACTATATCTCTGAAAGGCTTGAAATGTGTAAACATACTAGACAACTACGATCTCAATCTGCTTATTTACTTCAGATACCAAATTCAAACACCAAGTCTTATGTTGAAACGGCTGATAGCGTTGCTGCTCCTGTTTTATTGAACTCATTACCGCGTTTTACTGCTTCATCCACCGTTTATGACATTTTTAAACGAAATTTAAACACCTTTTATTTAGAATCGCTTTTGATTAAGTTTTACTTCATTTAGTGATATGTCGTTAATTTTTAACTTTTTACTGCCATTGCTGCCATTTTTGTAATTAGTAATATAACACGGTCTAAGTATTGTAAAGCACTTATCGACGTAAAAAGCGCTTTATAAATTGTATATTATTATTATTGTTATTTTTCGGTGCACTAAAATTTTAGCAAGGTTTAGTGCCTAAGTTTTTATAATTTTAAAATTTAACAGTCATCTATAATTGTACACTTCTAAGTAGTATTCTCAGCCTAGAACCTGTTAACGTTGTTAAAACTACATTCACTGTGCTTGCCGCATCTGAAAAAAATCTTTTTGCTGTTTCATATTATATGTTAGGAAAACAAGTCGATTTTTAATTACGTTATTCCTTGCAGCAAACTGTCGCTTTATACCAAATTACCCACGAGAGAAATGTTGCGAAGGTATGTAAGTTGTATGTAAGGCTAAACAAAATCTAACAAGAATTACATAACGTTCGGTTCAACTTACATGTACGTAAGAATGAAACGCTAACGTAAAACGAATGTTGGTGGCATAATTGATAACAAAACAACATTACGTATGCTGAAAGGAGTGTCACGTAAGGTTTTAAATTAAACTTTACACCCTTCTACACCGACTAGTAAGAAAATATACATACAAATATAAAAAGTTTAAAAGAAACAGTATTTTATGACGTGATTAGATGTGCAACTTTAGTTATCAATTGTTCCGACGTGCATCTTAATAGTAATAATATGTAATGCTTTCTGTTTTGTTATCGTGCAATTTCATTTTTATCAGTTGATTTTCATTGAATATCCTTATCCCAAGTAGTATATAGGAGTCAAAATACCCGGGATTTGCATTTTCACCAAGAATCAAGGCAAAAATTTCGGAATATGCGTCAAATTTTAACGTTTCAAATTACGCTTAGTTTTCTGGTGATAAGGAGTGAAAATACTCCGGATTTTCATCTCGCCCTCAGGCAGCAGCGAAAAAAAATTTCAGATTTTTCAACAATTCACCACAGACGTTGAATTTGGTGATTAAACTGAAATTTTCGAAAAAAATCTGAAATTTTTGAAAAAATCTGAAATTTT
>JAOBYE010119781.1:6529-19250 GCA_025403585.1 Parazoanthus swiftii | reverse complement strand
GGGAGAGGGGGGATGTACCGAGTGATGTTTCTTCGCTGGCGCTTTTTCTCTGTGCGTTGTTGATTGTACTTGAGCTGGTAGCTGTAGCTGCTTCTATGTAGGATGCGTTGGTACCCTGGCGTGGCTTTGTCGAAGCATTCTTTGTCAGAGGATATTTCATTGAGCCTCTTGTTTATTGCCGGTGGGATGTTCTTAGAGTTTTGCTCAGGTCCAAAGTTATATCCAGGGATCACTTTAATTATCTTTTACTGGCCTCGATGCTTATTTTGAGCCCGTTATTAGTGGACACTTTGCAGATCTGCTTTTTGATGCACTCGATTCTTCTAGCTGTTTCGTTTAATGCACCCAGGCCGTCGCCCTCCTCTCCCTTCTCTTCCCCCGCGGACATTTATTTTCCTTTGCAGCGAAAGGTCTCTCCCAATATGATAATAACAATAAGAACAACAACTACAATAATAATAATAATAGTAATAATAATAATAATAATAGTCTTTTTAGAAAAATAAAATATTCAAAATCAAACGTTCGAGTTTACAATAAAATGAAGTAATGTATTTTGCCGGTAGGCTGCAATTTGGTGCAAGCCAACAAAAGAATCAAAAATGTTTCTATCATGTCTAACCACAGGGAGCTGAACGGGATTGTTGTAAATAAACACATAAATTATGAACCGCTAGTTTATAATTGTTTGTTTAAACTATCTTCATCCTTTGGTACCTTTAACTTATTGCATACGCTAAGATCAGCCCTCCTTTGCACGAGATAGCCGCATCATGAGACGAAGTTGTGGATAAAGAAGGAGTCGGATTACATGTTTGATAACACTTGGGTTCGTTTTGAGAAATAAACTCATGAGCTAACATAAATCAACCTGTAAGTTTTGACCAAGCAGCCTAAACAAACAACAATGATATTGCGCAATTACCAGTCAACGTAACTTTGGGCGCGGTATCAAAAAAAATGGAAGAAAGAAAACGTTTACAAACCTTACAAATAAAGAATACCTGTTTTGTCCGGAAACTCGCAGTAAGCTACAGAATTGTAGAAGATTCGGTAGCACCTGAAATTACTAGCGTGATATCTAACAAAGAAACAAAAAAAATCTTTTGCTGGGTTTCGAGACAAAGCAAAGCACTTGGAGTTTTTCAGTCGTCTTCTCAGTCCTAATAATAGAATATAGGTCGATATGACAACATCGCATTGGATGTTGAACAGTGAATGAAGCTGGTGTTTCATAGCAAACAGAGTCTGACCTCAATCATTCTGATCACATATGTAATGTCATTTGCATTAGTAATTACAAATTATTCATGGACAATTTGTTAAGTTTAAATAATTGATTAACATATGCAAAGCCATCTAAACAACACTGAAAAATTTGGACCTGTATCACGAATTTTGTATCAGTCTAAAATCTGATGTTATCGCTTATTAAATGACAGAAATGGAAAAAGGATGTCAAAGTTAGTACGCAGCGAAAATTTGGGGGTTCTATCTCAAGAAATGCGACTTATGACGTTAAAGTTAATTATATGTATGCTGAACTTCAGGTAGACGTCCACACTTGCAAGTTGGTGAAACTCACTAACTCACCGGCCAAACATTCTTCCCAATTTATGTTGTTGTTAAAAAATGGGCCAATTTGAGATAAACCCCCGGATTTTTGCTGTTTTCTAAGTCTAACATCAACTTGTTCTTTCCGTTTCTGGCATTAAAAATGCTAACTAAAAGTTTCGAGTGACTTACAACTCGTTGCGAAGCCGAGATGACGAGATGGCGAGTTGACAATCACTAGTGGAGACAATAGCGAGAGTTCTAATTGTTTTAGAAAAGCCTTTATTTTATCTATTTTCTTGGTCTTGCAAATTACGTACAGATGACCACTACCAGGAAAACAAATTCAAGATGTTTTACGGTTCAGTTCGCCTGTTACAGTGGGACTTCTAAATGTGTTCATCGCTCTCAATTTTTAAGAAAGAGTTTAAAAAAGTACATAGTGTCATCGAAAAATTTGTTTTGGCCGGAACATACACGATTCACTTTCCTGAGAAGCATGCTCTATTTTTGTCTCCGCTAACCTATAAATACTTAATCAATTATCTATTTGTTGATTAAATACTTTACAATTTGTCTCCGCTCTTTTTGCTATAAAAATTAAGGTAAGGTGCATGAACTCGTTAACCCCTTATGGGTTGTTTCCTACACATTCCACGTCTATGTTACTGAATTGTAATTGAAAATATTGTTTTGTAAAAGTGAAAATAAACAAACTGTTAAACTGTCTCCAAGCTATGTTATGAGCCTGGGCCGGAAAAACAATATTCTTATAAAAACTGAAAAAGTGTACTAAAACAACAAACTGAAGAATAACTTCTTACGGTTCTTGTCATTCTAAATTCTAACAGTTGATGTCTCCAACAAAACGCGTCGGAGAACGAAAGCAAACACAAATGGAAAATGGCATGGGCAAATCTAAGCAAACAAACAAACAAACAAACAAAAAACAAATAGGCAAACAAATAAACAAGTTTGTATAAAAACAAACAAACAATGCGCGTGCAACGAAAAATAATGGTTATACAATGAAGCCAGGTAGAAATTGAAAAAAAGCCAATATTAAACTTAAAAAGAATGCAGTAAAAAACTTTCTTGACCAAGTACTCCGCCCATCATTCATCGCGCATGGCATAGGCATAGGCAGCAATCAGAACGTACGAAAAGCACTATTCTTTGCTTTGCTACAGGTAACGCAGGATCATCCGAGTTTGAATTTTAATTAAAAGCTAAGCTGAGAACGCAACAAGTTATCTTTACTGCTTTTTTGCCAGTATGGGATATTTAGATACCTTACTATCATTTAGAAATTTTAAAGTCAGTTATCGCATAACGTGAAAATTCTGACCCCAGCCGGAAAGTTCTCAATCGACCTTGGCCTTCAGCTTTTGATGTTCAAGTTGAGTCAGTCTAGTTTGGTGGTAGGCCATTCTGATTTCTGCCTTAATTTGGAACCCCTTGAAATAGTTCCATCCTTTTTCATTGTGAAACGACTGATTTTTAAGAGTGTAACACTATTAGATTTTTTATATAGCATGCGCAAGGGCTGGCTACATTTCAAAACGAGTAAGTTATTCCTACTCCTATGGAAGAAACTTTGTTGTTACATTTTGTCTCCTTGGCATAAAATAGCGAATATCCAACTTCAAATAATTAGAGTGCAGACGGCAGAGTGTATACTTAAACTGAAAATGTAAATACGATACGGTGAAGATCTGAAGTTACAACAAAGGAGTTTTTAAAGCTCAAAATTTGTATTTAGGCTTGTATAGCTCGGTGGCAGCTTGTGCCAGACCCAACAACTTAATTATCTGTATACATTGTGAATTTTCCAACCATACAC
This sequence comes from Parazoanthus swiftii, assembly GCA_025403585.1. Lineage (NCBI taxonomy): Eukaryota > Metazoa > Cnidaria > Anthozoa > Zoantharia > Parazoanthidae > Parazoanthus > Parazoanthus swiftii. The sequence continues at coordinate 15,853 of JAOBYE010119781.1, read as the reverse complement.
TGTACTTAGTACTCAAATAGTATTCTGCATGCAAATCATACTAACATCTTTAGTGTAGAAGCACTGTCACGTCTTTGCGATTCGTGGACTTTGTTGGTTTAAAGCTTGGTGTTGATATACCCCGGGGAGTGTTCTTCAATCACTATGGTGGGGGTATGCGACGCGCTTCGTAAAACCCTTACCCGTTTTCAGACCAAATCATGTGGATTTCCCCACCAATTTTCAGACCTGAAGCTAAAATTGATACCTGTTTTCAGACCAGTAAGTGCTTCGATCCCAAATCCAAAAAGGCGGAAGTGTTGTGAATCAAGAAACAGTAACTAAAAATTGATTGTTGTTATGGAAACCAATTTAGCTAGCCTGAAACTGCCAACTGGCCAATATGTCAAAGCTCGATATTTTATGTACAACTATTTGGAAAATTATAGGGGTGTGCGCTGGGGGGATGGGGGGGGGGGGAGGGTACGGGTCCGAGTGACCACCACTCCCCTGTTAGTAAAAATAGCTTTGCCGGTAAGGGTTAAGTTAGCTTACAAACGCAAACTAAAGACTGAGTATTTACTTGTTTTTATTAGGCATTCGTATCACAGCAAGGAAAGTCGTACCGATTGCAATTACCTATTTTGATTAACAACTGTTTTTATCTGTAAACTCAATCATTGATAGGAAGGAACAATATCAATTTAAAGTATATCAATTTCCAGCGTGCAAAACTAAATTAGAGACAATATGCAGGCTAATCGCCAGCACAAAATTTCCCTTCTCTCTCCCCTTTAAGCTCCTATTAACTTAGCAAAACCCCATCGTCCCGTCTCTTGCGATGGTCGGTCGGTTGGTCGGGCAAAAAAGAAAGAACACTTGAAGGGAAGAAGTCTTGAATGCAACTCTATGTTAAGGTGGCTCTATATGGTTTTATCACCGCGTGTGGCATGCGCGCGCGCGAGCTTTTTTAGTATAGCGATCTGGACTCAGCACATGCGCACTTGTCGATCTTGTCGAGTCTGCATTTCGATTTTATAATTAAAATAGTCGGGACGATTTTTCAATGGACATTTGTCGCGTTCCCTTCGGTGAATTTTTTTAAAACTCCGCAGGGTAAAAGTGATTGCCAATCCGCTTGTAAGCCCTTTTTTTCAGTGAAAACTGCACGCTGAATAAATTTTTGTTTGCAAAAAACACATATTTTCATATAGCGGGACTTCCAGCGTTAAAAATTCCAAGTTCTTGTTTTTGTTGAATTAGCATGACAAAACTCAAGTGCTATAAAAAATTTCAGCAAATTTCACCGAAAGGGTTGGGAGAAAATCGCAAAACAAACAAAAAATTAGGGAAAATCGGTGTTTTTGAAAAATGTGTTAATCTGCAATCTCAGCCAAACAACGTTTATAAAGCGATGCTAAGTAAAATTGAACACCTCCGTATTACGCTTAGTTGCTTTCAAACGGTATAAAGGTAACAATTTAAAAGTTCTTACACTCAGATCACTTGGTATCCGCGAACGCACTTAATGCATGAAAACCATGTCGAGCCACCTTAAAACTAAACTTAACTTTCAGTCGCCCCCATAATGAGATTGAAACTGCCAAGCAAGTCTGTTTGAAAGTTACTGTTTAATGAAAAAAGCAGTCTTGACAAAAATTCTTTACCAAAAAAATCATTCAGTTTGTGTTCCAGTTGACTTTTGCATACTAAATCTGATCATATATACCTTAATATGTAAGATATATGATCAGATGGTAAAATATGAAAATTAACACGACTATCAAATGTATAAACAGCCTTAAAAACACGTACAACACTCTAATACAAAGTGTACAAGAAAAACTACTTGATGCCTATTCTGTGCGAAAAAGTGTAATCAAGTGCAAAAATTATTTGTTCTGTGCCACTACAAACTCAATTTCTCAAATATGATTGAATGAGATTACAATAGACAGTCAATAAGCCAATCAAAATACGGCAGTTTCAATGACAACAGTGGAGGAAAATTAAAACACAACACTTTAAATAAAACCTCGAAACATATAAGAACAAAAACTTCAAAAGTCCAACCCAAAGTGAAGATAAAGTAGACGGGCTCTGACAAATTCTGCTTAAACTCGACAACATTTTGTTCAAACAGTACGAAAAACTCTACACGTAAATCTTCGCTCCTCGCTCTGACAAAAACAGCAAAGAAAGGTAGTTGTTGCCATGGGCGCGCGCGCCATATTTGCCCGCCACTTGGGCAAAGCACGCACGACAAGTCATTGCCTGGTCGCCAAGTTTTTAGCCTTTTTTACACTAAATTGCTCGATACTACTCGGTTACTCTTCATGCAGGTAATTTTTCCATGTGTATGATTAACAAGTAATCATACTTTTTCTCGTTCAATTTGGAATTAATTTGTACTAAAGTGTTTTTCAAATTTATCAAAGTGCGTTTATGCGCCCTCCGGGCTTACGGCAGTTTTAACGATTTTTGAAAATCGCTCTCGTGCAAATTAATTCCAAACTGAACTAGAAACAACTGTATGAATACTGTTACTAATCATGTTAAGGAAAAAAAATACTGGATGTCTATAGCTGTTAGTTAAGAGCAGTGCAATTATTTTGTAATTCTGTGTAATAAGGTGATTGTATCTAAAACTGACTCATATCAAAACATAATTTAATCACAAGCAGAGAACAAAGTTACCTATCTTTCTTCTCGCGGTAGTTCTCTTTAGGAGTGTTATGTCATAAGCTAAGGGTAAAGGAGGAAAATCAATCGATATGATTTGATATATTTCTAAAACTCGAAATACTGATTAATTCTGTCGAAGCTTCTCGAAGTTAACAGTAAACGCGTACAGTTCAAGTACCTTGTTTACCTTAAACAAATAAACTATTTGTCAGAGACAAGCGAAATAACAAAGCTCACCTTAACATTTCCATATATGGTTTGATTGACGACAGCCAAAATCCAAATGCCACTTGTTGAAAAAAAACTCCAGTGGTCGCGTAGCAATGAAAACGGTGATAGTATAATAATAATAATAATAATAATAATAATAATAATACAATAATACTAAAAATTAAATCTATAATAGAAAAATTTAACTAGTGCGAGTTAAAAGTTCTCTTGAAAAGGAAAGTATTGTTTCCCTTCCTTTTCCTAGTGCAGTAACCTAAAATGACTTGAATTGATTGACGTGTGCGGCCTTTTTCTTTCCTGCTAACAGAGTTGTGTTCAACGGAAATCTGTCCACAGATTTGCCCATCATACCATCAACACATCCATTGCTTCACAATGAATGATTTAAAAGGTCAGCACTCATCCCTAATTCCAAAATGAATTGACGTCATTCCCGATCTTCGGGTTTGTTCGTCAATCGACTTCGGGCTTATTCAGTAACGCCATACACCGACTCATACACCCTATCTGTACTGCCCTTGACTCGCATTAGCATTACAGGCGTTTGCTTATTCAGTAACGCCATACGCCGACTCATACACCCTATCTGTACTGCCCTTGACTCGCATTAGCATTACAGGCGTTTGCTATCATAAGAATAGTAATAATGTTAAAGTATTGTCATAAGAATAATATTATCTCAAGACTACGCCGAGTTAACGAGGCAGCTATTTACGGGCCTTTTAGAAACAGTCTTTCAGAGCATTTATCTTCACGTTTATTACCATATATGGACTGACCGTGCCTGGTGTCTGAAAACGTGGGTTCATCAAAGTCATCAAATGCAGGAAAAAAGGATTGGACATTTTAAAGTATGAAACTGGCTCCATACGTGGAGGACGTTCGTGGTTACGATAAATTCCGAACGACCGACGACTGCATACCGAATAGACGAAGTTTATTTTTCCACCAACCCAATAGACACTGCAGGCGTTTTCGCGGGCAATTTCAAAACAGTGTTTGTTCATCGAGGTTCATCGACTTTTTCTTCATTGTTTACGACATACGATTTCTACTTAAAACTTAAGAGTTTTCTAAGCCTCTTTGCCATGGATTCTCTGAAACAAAAATTTCTGGAGGAGGAGGGGACAAGCAATTTGGTTGCTGGTAATGCCGACTCTACAGACCCTGAGAGTCCTGAGAAGAATACATTGCAGAAACGTTTTCAAAAGCTCGACAAACCAACACCATGGTTATGTTGAGTCGATAGAGGAAGACATGGTTTACTGAAGAAATACGAACTAGAAACCACGACAAAATTTTCTTGTTATAAATCCGACAAAATGTTTGGGTCAGGAGGTTAGCTAAGGCATTTTTTGTGCTGGCAAAGTTTATACAACAGAAGTAATGCAACTGACACGATTCGAGAATCAATCAATTCTCTAACTTATCCCTTCACGAAAACATACCTGCCCCCCCCCCCCCCTCCATCGTACTTCTATTAAATATTGATTTTGATTAGATGAAACTTGGTACCTAAAGAAAGCTTTGCTGCCCATGTTTTGTTCTAGTACCAAGCTCTAGCACCCAGTTTACCCATTTTTTTTAAAAAAAACTATCATTACCCAATTAATCAATAAAGCATTGTGATAACAAATGAAATCTTATTTTTACACAGATCCATTCAGTAAGTCAAGGAAAATCTTTTTTAAAAGTGATAGACTACATTATGTTGGATCTCCTTCTGTGGTAATTGGATCTAAAATAGTTGATTGCCAATGGAAGAAGATCAAGTACATTCCACAAGAAATAACTCCATAAAAAGAAAACATGAGCCAACAGTATCAACACTCAAGCAAGTGACCAATCTACCAAGCCAACAACTGACCAGCTAACGGAAAATAAGGCCAGATAAAAAATAAAAAAAAGTTGTTTAGCGTCCATCCATCTCAATTTTTCCAGGTCGGGAGGGTGGTTTTTTATTTTACTTTTCATTTTAACAACGAGGCTTATTTGGTCTTTTTAGACAGTGGGACCAATTTGCACCTTCTACTGTGTGATTACAAAACAACAGTCCCATAGTTCTCTGCGAATTCAACAACAACAACAACAAAAATTGAAAAGTCTCGGTTCCGGTCAAGAAACAAAGCGGTAAAACAGCCTGATAGACTCAAAAACGTAAAAACACGTTTAATTGTGTTCCACGTTACGATAAAAGCCCTAGCACCGGATTTGTTTCAAGTAGGATACACCGCCATCCATCTCCCACCAGAGGAATGACCGCATCTCGCCAATTTGTCGCACCTACCGTCTTATTGTCTTCGTGAACAAATTCCCCTGGACACTGACAATGAACTGACAAGCATTGAATTCAATAAAAACATTTTTTATCAATCCCGTTCTGGTTGAATTCCTCCGTTTCTCATAAGATGTTCTATACTCTAGTGCTGATTGTTCTTGTTTTCCGACTCATTAAAAACGTCAAACGGAAGAAGTTAAGTCTCAAGAGGCGCTCGTTGAAGTGTTTTTATGACACCATCCTAGTGAATGGTGAGCAGGAATAAATTTGTAACCGAAGATTTTTTTGAAAAGGAACAACTGATTTGTTGTGCAAATCTTCAAATGTCCCGTCAATCAAATTTCCTTGTAACGTGATGAATTCACAGGACCCCAAGCCTTAGCGTATATTTTCTTTCGCCCCTAACAAAGCAGAACGAAGCGATTACTTTATACAAGGTTTGGAATGAGAACGACCGATCGCGGGTGCGTGCATACTTGAAAAATTAGATGTATACGGCATGAGCAATCGAAAAAATATATATTTAGCAAAAACAAAAAAAATAAAAAAGTGAGGTAGGGAACATTTTTCAGGTCTGGCGGGGACGCTAAACAGGTATTTTTTTGTCAGGCCTTACCAAGCCAACAGCAAACAACCAAGCAAATCAGCCACCAACAACAACCTAAGCCAGGAATCAGCTTAGCCAGCAAATCAACCACCACACCAGCAGCCATGGACCTTCGAAGCAAACAATCACCAACCAACCAACCAACCAAACCGAAAACAAAACACCAGCCAATTTAAAAACAAACAATCAGCTATTCTAAAAAATGAAAAAAAAAATAAAAAAAACCAACCAAGCCGGCAACAAATTGCCAATCAAGTCACAATTAAAAAACCTACTAACCAAGCAAGCAGCCGACAACAAAACAAGCCGGTAACATGCAATCAACAAGCAAACCAACAACTAACCAGGCCAGCAACTAATAACCAATGACAAATCAATTAAGCCAAAACCCCTGCTGTAGTTTATACTATAGATAAAAACTCTCCTAATTCAAAGCCATGGGTTCAGGTCCAGGACTCTGATGATCCCGCTTCCACTTTTATTCTTTATGAAGACGCAAGAAGCAACATTTTAATGCAAACACACTGGCTGTATGACTCTGAGATTCATGCAGGCCAGATACTACTCAAAATCAAGTTTTCTTGTGTTGATGGTCTGCATGACCCAGATATTGCTGATACATTGGCGGCTCAGCGATAAATGAGTTTGTACAATAAATAACACTGATCGTCATTGGGCATGTCTTAGTACCATTTCTTGCAGGCCTGGAACTATCAAGATAAATGACAGCTTTTCCAAAGAGTTAGTCCTATTATTACAGCTTTTTCCAAAGAGTTAGTCCTATTATCATTCTTGCCGCATGCTCATGCATGCTTGGGATTCTGTTTTATTTTTGAATGAGAAGATTCAAAAACAAACTAATATATACTCCAATATGAGTGACTGTGGTTTGTTTGCACTTGCATATACAACAGATTTGTGCTATGGCATAGACCCAGTGACTCATATCTATTACCAAGAATTGGCGTCCATCCATCTCACCTTGATTTGAATACCGTGATTCGTTGGAAATGGTTCCTTTTCCAGGAGCATCATGGAGGGTACCTTACCATCCCAGCAATCACAGAACAACAGTGCCAATCTTCTGCGCTTGCAAAATGCCAAATGACAATAAAGAGTATCTACAGTGTTCTCAGTGTAATCGCTGGTATCATCCAACCTGACGAACATTCCTGACTGGGCAGTCAACAGCAAAAGAAAGTTGAGGTGTGACACATGCAGGGGCAAAAATGTTGTCCGAAAGTCATTTGAATGTGTGCACCCATGGGTACTCCCCCAATCTGCCCTATCCTTTCTCCAAATAAAAAAAAAACTATCAATTTGTAGGACAATGTTGTCCGGCCTAGACTTTCAGATGAAATGTTAAATGAAAGTTTAGTCTAACTATTTGTTGCTATGGATGTTTATCTTTTATATGATGGTTATTAACTAAAGGTTATCTGGATGTCAAGGTTAAGAATTGATTTACGTAAAATTATGAAAAAAGTCATACCATAATTGAAATTCCAGGCAGAGCACCTTCATTGTTGTGATTTTCCAGTTTAGAAAAATACTTGTAATACTGAAAGGTACGGAAACATAACAACAGTTCCATAACATTTCCAGGGCTGGTAGCTGCAGCTTGACAAAGGGATGAGAAAGAAAAGCTCTGTCAAAAATGCTAAAAACAGTTCGTTTGATTTGTACAAATTATCTGCTTGAGTCAATCGAAATATCACCTTTAGTTCTGAACCAAGTCAGTGTTTATATCATTTCATACCACCACTGAGTTTCTGTTTCATAATGTGTAGTTCCATAAATTATCCATACCTCTCCCCTGGAAGGGGTTTTTTCCTAAGGACCTCCCACCTCTTTCGAAATTCCCATTAAGCTTCATACAGTCCCTAAGAGTTTAAGCCTTTGAGATCCCTCCCACTCGCAGGAATTTCTAATCCCTTCTGTGTGGGGATTATAGCACCCAATCATGTCCACAGCTAGGTTGTCCTATTATGCTGTACATTAACCCCCAGAGGTTCCAAAAACAAGCCACGTATTTACTTATAAGATATAACAAAAATATGTCTATCACTTACCAAATTCACTTAGCCTGATCCTGCGATACTGGATGATTACAAACTATATAAAGATGCAGTCCATGCTAATTAAAGTACAACAGCAATCATGTTTGCTTGCAGATTTGGTAATTTAGCAGTTTGAGTTTTTGTAAGTGTTACTCAACATGCATTGAGCTTTACTCAGTAACGAGCTCCTTCCTGAGCAAAATCAGTAAATTTTATCGCTGATTTTGTATTAAGTGATGGCAAGAACTTGGAATAAACTTGGAAAGCTTAATAGTAATGACCTGAGCTTTTAACTAGAGTTTCTTGTTTAATATTTCTTTCGGACATTTTGTTGATATTTTGCTTACTCTACCTTTTTTTTCGCTTAGAAAGATAATCAGCCATTAAAGTCATGTAGGAAATGCATCAATATATGTTGGTTGAAAATGATCTCTGATTTGCCAGACTCGGTAATGGATATGCTATGACTTCCATCGTCCCCCACGTCCATTTTCCGAAGTGCTTACCCGAATTAAGAGTGCTTCGGAGTTCGTGTGTGACGTCGCTTCATTTTGAAATATGGAGATGAGTGCTGACCGATCTAAAATGGCAAAAAAAGTGACGTGGACGCGCGCGCCAACATTTTCCTGCCACTTGGGAAATGCACGCACGACAAGCCATTAAGTTATGAGTGTTTTTTCTCGAAATTGCTCGATACTACTCTGATACCTTCTCTTAACGTAACTTATTCATTTCACTCTCGTGCAAACTGATTCCAAACTAAACTCGAAATAGTATGATTAGTATAGGTAATCGAATGGGGCCGAGTCCAGTTTGGGGAAAAAAATCACGCGTCGTTTGGCCAAATTAATTGCCCGAGGGAAACTCTTTCAATTTGGCCAAACGATAAGTGGTGTTTTTCCAATTTGGACTAAAAACCATGCGGTTACCTCTTAATCACATAGAGACCAATTTTTTTTATTTTTCTTGGAAACAACAAACTTTCAGAGCGTCAAGCGGCGTGGGCTTTGAAGAAACAGGGGGAAATTGTTTGAACAAATCATACTATATCGGTGTGCTTGCAGTACAAGGAATCCATTGGCAGGTGGGTAGATAACTTTCGCCAGTTTTACACTTCAATTACTGTTGATATTAGGTTTTTTAGTGAGCTCTTCTTTCCTCTCTCAAGTCTGGTTTTGAAGCGCAGTTTTCTTGAGCACAACCACAGAAAAATTACAACGCCTGTCAGTCGTCTCTGTCAAGTTAACAAACTGTCAGCTTTCGTTTTCGTGTTGATTTTTAACTCCTTAATGGATAGAGCTGTAAATTCTTTAAGCGAAGTTCTCGCCGCCAGCACCTGAAGTTCAAGATAAACATGAACGAAAAGTCGATTGTCCAGTTTTCAGTGCAGTGGCGCACGTCACAACGTTTCGGCGGGGGATTTAACCGGTTTTCAGTTTTAAAGAAATTATCACTTTTCACTGTCAGTTCGCTAACAAGAGGGT
>JAOBYE010119670.1:0-19250 GCA_025403585.1 Parazoanthus swiftii | reverse complement strand
AGAACGAGGCTAGTGAGGCTAATTTAAATAAAAACAAGAGAATACTAAAATAGCCGCCATTTATGAAAGTGGTCTATTCATTTCCTATAAATAGGATATGAGATTTTGGATTGGATTACCATTGCCTTTATTTTTCACAACAAATCAATTTATTTTTATTATGATACTGTGAGGAGGTGATTAACTTGCTGGGCCCGGTTGTTCGAAACGGAGGGTTAAGTTTAACCCAGGGTTAGGTGAAACTTTAAACAAAATTCCTTCATCTAGAAACACGTCTGGTCTTTCCAATATATTGTTAAAGATCACTCCAAAGAAACCGTATTACGTAAACCCGAAATGACAGCCCGAATTAATCTTTAAGGAGGTAAAGCCAATCGCGGGTTAAGGTTTTAACCCTGGGTTAGCGCTAACTAACTTTCGAACAACCGAGCCCTGTTGGTGAGATAGGCGGATAACTCCAATAAGGTGAAATGTGAGTTTATTTAGACCGAGTGTTTGGCCCCAGACCATAAAGCTTATCTTGACTTTATACCTTAAAATAATTAGCTGTTGCTGTTTCCCCATTTCCAGAGAAAAGAATGTTTTGTTACTTGGCTTAAAGAATGATATTGTTTGATATACGTTTTATGTTGATTTACGTCTAAACTGATAAATTTTCTCCCAGGTTGGTGTGGTAATGTTTTATGCTCGCACGAGAAAGCCTGGGAACAAGGACCCAGTCGCCCTCGTGCTGTCTCTTCTGTGGGAGGTAAGAAGCAGTGGCAGTAGGTGTTCGTCAGAACATCCGCCTAATATGGAAAAGTCCTAATAACATGTCTTGATTTGTCAGTCTTCACATTGTTCCTCGTACAGTCAAACCTCTCCTATGCACTCAGGCATCAAAGAGAAGGAACCATAGAAATCCTCCATATGATGACACTATAAGCTACTTTCATAATTTGTTCCAGTGACCAAGAACAATAACTTCAAGTCGAGGTCAAGCTCCTAAATCTCATACATTTGCTGTATTTTGGCCCTGCTGGCCTCGACTCGATGTTTTTGTTCATGCCTATGAGGCATATTATATGAAAGTGGCCTATAAAAGGTTCTACGTGGCCATTATCACATAGTTTTGTGCCGGTGCGCTTGCCTTCTTAAGCTGAATTCTTTTCATTTCAATCACTCCAAAAAAACAACAACAACCTCAAAACAAGCATTTTGAGTTATTTTGAAATTCTTCTAGCAATAACTTAAATTAAAAGGTGTTAAAGCAAAATTGATCAGTAGAAATATGAAATTTATTCTCTGGGCCGAGTTGAAGTGTCCGTTGTTCGTATCAGAGAGTGAACCTATTAGTGAGTTATTACATACAATATAGATATGTTATATGTTATAATGTTATTATTATTATTATTATTATTGTTATTGTTGTTATTATTATTATTATTATTATTGTTATTATTATTATTATTATTATTATAATTATATTAGATATTAGATACAGTTAAATGTATAAGCATATTTACTGGGAGCAAAAGAAGAGAGCTTTGAGGCGCCCATATTATGTTTATTATATTATAAAGGTTTTCACATTATGTAGAGGTGTCTGTACCAAGAGGTTTGGCTATGCAAGAAGTCGTTTGGTCGAGATTACAATCTCTGATAACGTTCCACACTGTAGCAATAATCAATAAACAAAACAACAGGGAAACGAAACAATATAATGAAAGAAGAACGGGGGCAATTAAAATGACATTTTACAGCTGTAATCACCTAATACTGACATGTGAGTAAGCTTAAAGAGACTTTGTGCTGCATAAGCCATGATTTGCTTTTGCAACAACTATTAAGTTACAGTGTGTCCTGTTTAACAGTTTCTTTGATTCGTTTTTGTTTAGTTGGCGCCCAGTGTCAAGGGACTGTATTTCAAAGACCTCAAACAATGTTTAAAGAAGGAGCATTGTGATGTAAGTTTTTCGACGTTTGGAGCTGCAGTACATACAATATGTACTTATAAACATTTTAACCTTTCTTAGTTACTATTAAGTCGAACAGGAAGTGTGGGCACATGCCCATATATATAGCAGCAAGCAATATTTTCTTGGCTTTGTGTGTCAAGCGTTTTTCGTGTGTGTTAGAACCATTGGTCAGCTGATAACGATAGTCATGATAACCTTATTTTAAAAGGGTAACACTGACTACAACAAGTACATTTTAAAATGGCATGGCCTGTTTAATCCAGTTATTATTGACGGTTGTTGTTCAGTGCACTGATGTAGTTTGTATAATTTATACAATAAATTATATTAGTTTTTTGAACTTTTCAGGCGTCGTTGATGATAAGTGCCAACGTGCCGGGGACGAAGGTGAGTGAGTAATATACATATGTGTCAGAATAGTCTGATCAGTGTGTTGAGTAATAAACACTGACGCTTCCAATCACGTTGCTTCATCTTGGTTGGGTTGGGAAGGGCTGATCGTAAGGCTGTTTGTACGAGAGATAAAAGACTCGACTAATGTAAGACTCGCCCTTACATTAGACGCAAACTGTTCATATCGAGATATATATCCGTAAACTCCTAACGTGTTCCCAGGCCCTTTCCGTTCCCTGGTTGAGTCTGGTTACGTGGCACCCAGATTCTGGGTGGTGACAAATACAATAAATACGTATATTTGTTTATTTTTAATAAAAACTGTGGCTATTCATGCGTGGCTAATGCTGTTTTAGAAGTGGAAAGTATTTATTCAGTGTTTTCAATTTCCTAACGACATATTGGTTGTCTGTAGTGTGGCTTCTTGTAAAAATTTTAGTCACGTTGTGTTGGTTGAACTAGAACGAGATTGTGTTACCACAGTTTTTAATAATAATAATAATAATAATAGTAATAATAATGATGATAATAACAATAATAATAATAACAATCATAATTAATAATAGTTTTAAAAAATGAAATAAAAATGATCTTAATAGTAATGATGATAATTACAGATAACGTTACAAATTATTATTTTATCCTGTATTCTGACTTTACAAGTCGTTTAGATCTTTTCCACAAAGCAGGGCGATCGAAATTGCTGTGCGAATTACTATGTTAGTGAGACATGGTGTTGATGATGTCACAAAACTGACGTGTTTTACAGAAAGTGACGGTGACGTACGCTGGAGAGGAGAAGAAGATTCCGGTGCACGATGTAAGAACATTTTATAGCCTTTTAGACTGTTTCCCCGTATGTTCTTCCACCTGCTTTCCTGACCGCAGTTCAGCCAGTCTTTTTATCAGTTTTCTTCCTTCCCTTTTAAAATTCTCTCTCTTTTGCAGTTTCTTTTTTCCTATCTCGTGTTCGTTTGTCAGCCTCAGTGATCGTTTTTTGAACAATATCGCGCTTGTTTCTATGTATCTTCGCGTTGAATAGTTGTTCCCTGAGTCCAGCTGCATTAGAGCTTGAAGTCGGGCGTTAGCCTAACTTCAGAAGCAGGATTCGTACGGATCACAGAAAACCTGGAAAGTCATGGAATTTAACAAATTCGTTTTCCAGACCTGGGAAGTCATGGAGTTTTGATTTGGGTCTTGAAAGTCATAGAAAAATGAAATTTACCGTATAAAACAGGGGTTAATTAACTTAAATGAGTGAGACGAAACTCGTCAGATTTCACTTACGGAAAGCTAAATTCCAGTGATATTAATAGAATAGAAACGTATAGGTAAATACATATTAGTATTTTCTTAAGACTAACTGTTTTCTCTCTTGAAAATATTTACTGTGCTGGAAAAATTCCATACCGAGAACAGTTTTTGATATATTGCAAAGAAATAGATGGTCAAATAAGGTCGTGGAAAACTGCTAAAGGTCATGGGAAAAGCCATGGAGAGGTCATGGAATCTCACAAGGTCGGAGGAGTACAAACCCTGCCAACGTCAACTTACTTTTTGACAAGACCATCTAAGAACTTATTACTTCAAGGTGTCCACTTTTTCTCTACAGTGTACGTGATGACCCATAGATCTCCTATATGAAAGTACAAGAACTGATCAGTGTAATTTGAATGAACAAAATCTAAGTGAATAAGTAAAGCTTTTATTTTGTGATAAAAATCTGCTTTACGAGCTAGTTACCATTTGTTAATCTAAGACAGTGAAATAACGGTTTTTCCTCAGGAGATGACGTTTGGCAAACTGCTGTGCCAGTATTCAGAGGATGTCAAGGATCGGTCGGTTCTGAACGCCAATGACCTGGTGTTGATCGATAAACAATCAAGTAAGGAGAAATTTAGATCGCAAAACTGGTACTAACTGCTAAATCGTGCCGCATATTTAGCAAACTACTACGTGTTTGTTACATTTTGCAAGCTTTCAACTTCTGCATGGATCAGGGAAAGGTCAGTTGTGCGTTTTAGGGAGTTAGAAAAGAAAGGAAACCTGAGCCTCAGAATTGCTAGAGTTCTGTGTTTGTTAGAATTCGGTTAAAATATTGCTAGAGCAATTTATATCAGAGTTGGAAACTGATAAGGTATTAGGTTATGTGACAGTCCACAGAAGTTATGAACTGGCAAACTTATGTTTGTCAGAGTAGTTGATGGAGAACGAACAGTTCAACAGAGATGTGTACCACGTTCGTGTTTTTTTCATGTTATTTCGGTTCGCGTATTATTATCAGATGTACTGATGGAGGGATAGCAGCTCGTCAGGGACATACATTCCATTCATACTCTTTGACGTTTACTCTTGTTTGTTAATGTCTACCAAAGTTCATTTTTGTTTGTCAGTTAAGCTGATGCCAGAATAGCAATTCGTCAGGGATGTGTTATCTATTCCTATTCACCCCTTGACGTTTGTTCATGTTTCTTAAGGCTGGTTTCCATATAGTCTTCTCGGGTCGTTTTGGGCTTTTCGGGTCGTTCCAAGTCTTTCCGAAAGACCAAGGCAACTGAAACGACCCGATACAACTGGCGGTTTCCACATGGTCGTTTGCGGTCGCTTGCGGGTCGTCTGAAACGTGGTTGTAGAAACAGGTCGTGGGGTCGACGACACAATGCATACAAAATGGCGGATGCTTTAACTTTAATCGTGTTTAATATATAAAGGCTTAAGTTGTTATTATTATTTTTACTTTTTTGGTGGCTTTCTTTTTGCGGAGGTATCTCACAAACGACGATCGAATGTACTTTGTGACCAGCGTTAAACTTTTGGCCACCTTTTTCCAGCAATCTGTTCTAATTATAGTGTTTTTGTAGTCCTTCGAAAACGTATTGTACAGGCACTCGCACTTCTGGCATTCTTCCTTCCATTAACAAGGCTGCATTTATTTCCTCTTTGGAGGCCTCCATTTTGAAAAAGGAACTTCTCGAACTGCACACTGGGAGCTAAAATGCATCGTGGGCCTGATTTGGGTCGTTTTGGGTCGTATCGGATAGTTTCCATATAGTTTTTTCTGCCGTTTCCGGTCGTCTCTGGATCGTTTTGGGTCGTCCGGATAGAACTCGGTTCTATCGGAGACGACCCAGAGACGACCCGGGTCGTCTGTCGTTTGCGGTCGTCTCGGTTTAATTTCCGTATCTTCTTTTGGTCGTCCAGGGTCGTCTTACCCTTCTGAAACGACCCCAAACGACTCAAAACGACAATTTGGAAACCAGCCTTTATTTTAATGTCTTCTAAGGCTCACTCATTGTCATGTATGCTGAAGGAGGAATGAGAGTTCTTCAGGGATAGGTTCTCATGCAATTCATATTCATTGACGTTTATTCATGTTTATTAATGTCTTCTATAGTTCACTTATGTTTGTCATGCATGCTGAAGGAGGAATAAGAGTTCGTCAGGGATGTGTACTCCATTCATACTCATTGATGTTTATTAATATCTACTAAGGTTTACTTATTATTGTCAGATGTGCTGATGGAGGAGGAGCAGTTTGTCAGGGATGTGTACTCGCACAGGAAAGGTTTCCCTAGTCCGCACCTTAAACTCGAGCACATGGACGCCGACAGAGCGTTTTACAAACGCCAGCAACAGGTTATGAAACTGTCAGAGATGTTATGTTGTGGGAAATATAATTTCAGTGCATGAAGGACAAAACTGCCATGCCATTACCAAGCCATTACTGTACCTTTACAATTCCATACCATACCATACCATTACTTATACCAATACAATACCATTGTCACTTATGTTTCCGCTATTATCGTTACTATTACTACTATAACTATCGTTGTTTCAGTTGTCAATAGTGATTTTTATAGTTGTTGATACCACTATCGTTATTGTTCTGTCTTCTGTTGCTGCGCTCTTTTCGCTCAGTCTCCTACACGTGTTCAAACTTTTTTGTGGTGTGGTTGCCTAGTCTTTACTATTACTTGCACACTAATACAATACAGTACAACACAATACAACACAATACAATACAATACAGTACAATACAATACAATACAGTACAATACAATACAATACAATACAACACAATACAACACAATACAGTACAATACAATACAATACAGTACAATACAATACAGTACAGTACAGTACAATACAACACAATACAGTACAATACAATACAGTACAATACAATACAGTACAATACAATACAGTACAATACAATACAGTACAATACAATACAACACAATACAGTACAAAACAATACAGTACAATACAATACAGTACAGTACAATATAGTACAGTACAGTACAATACAGTACAGTACAGTACAATACAACACAATACAGTACAATACAGTACAGTACAGTATAGTACAATACAACACAATACAGTACAGTACAATACAACACAATACAGTACAGTACAACACAATACAGTACAGTACAATGCAATACAATACAGTACAGTACAATACAACACAATACAGTACAATACAATACAATACAATACAGTACAATACAACACAATACAGTACAATACAATACAATACAGTACAGTACAATACAACACAATGTAATACAACATAATTCAATACAATACAAAACAATACAATACAAAAATAACAACTGCCACAAACAGTTCAAACACAAATCTACCTAAGACTTTGAAAGTTAGTTAAGGACGGATTAAGTAAAAGGAAGACTGTATTGGATTACGATAATGAATTCGGAAGCGAATCTGCTGTCCCTTAGGGTAAATAACTGTGAACTGTCGTAAGAGTATCCCCCCCCCCCCATATCCTTTCCCCAGATTAATCGATCCTTCGATAATTCCGTCTGTTAAGAGCTGGTCTAATTAACCGCTTTGACCAACACGCTTGCAGAAATAAATATAAGGAACTTTTTTTAAAGCAACAGTTTTGTATGGAATATCCGTGAAACAGGCCCTTTATAATTTAAACATTCTTAGATCAATTTTGAGTTAATCTAAAACAAGGGTGAGTGAGAGCGGGAACGTTGCAGAATTTTGTTGTCATCAAGAAATAGTGTGATATTTAAGATATTCAAGTTCTTATTATCAGCGATGTGGCAGACTATAATATTGCTTCTGTTCTTCTTCTTGTCTTTTAGGCCTTTACTTTCAAACTCGGCGATATTGGGCGGATATTGCTCAGCACAAGTATCTTGAAGACGTTATCAGACCAGGTGAATTTTATGCAGTCAGACGCATAATGAACACTCTAAATCAGTTTCTGTAGTTGCGAACTCGTGCGAGAAGTAGCTCGTAACATTACAAGTGGCAGTAACTAAACGCAGTGAACATTTGGTAAACACGTTATTTCAAAAATCAATCGACCTATTTTTGTTTCTGTGTTTAACACTACAGATTGTTACATTTTGGTCGATACTTTTGTAAAGATAAACAAAAACATAATGCTGAATAAGTACAGAATTATGTGAAAACATAAAGCCAACTCCGCCTACAGTATGAAGAACTTTAGATTAGAGTTGGATCAGAATGTTTTTATGTCTAGACGTATTCTTTTTCAATTAGTTCCTGTACATCTCGTTGGTTGTCTGAAGAGGCAAGACAGGTTATCAGTTTCGCTGATTTAATATGTTGTTTGGGTTGCCATTAACGCATGATGCCTTAACTGTTTTAGAAATAGTTGAAAATCTATGTCTAATTGCAAGATTATTTCAAGGACTCGGTTAAAAGATTTCTGGCTCTGTAGTCAGTCTAATGTCATTTGACAGGTATACAATGAGGATTGAAGCCAAGTCGCAAACGAGATTTTTTGTAACTGTTACCGTCCCAAAGTGCAATGTTTCTTTTTCTTTCTGACAAGAATTGCACCTCTTTGGTGAAATAAGTGGTGTGTAGTGGTACTATAACTATTTTCAAACTGATCGATTGCTGGAGACGAACATCAGACTGGTAGCAGTAACCTTAATACCTGCATTTAACAGCACAAATCCTAAATCAAATTTTCCGTACACCGCTTAAAAAGAACGTTGCTCTTAATTCCATTGTTTATATTCATCTATAAGAAGTAGTTTGAACTGGAAGGCCTAAATTTCTTAATGAAGCTAGTGAGAGGAGATAAGTAGCAGAAGTTGGTGCTGTATATAAGTATCTTTTGTGTTTTGAATATAATTTTCTGTTTGTACAATAGTCCAGTTTTGTATTCGCAGATGCCGCTGATTACAATGACTGCAGACTCGTTTGCTCGGCGTTAGCCTCGACATGATGTTAAATATTCATAAATACCAATATAGATACGAGCTATTTGCAACTATGTGTATTGTTCTGTAGTCATTGTTATCAGCGGCAACTTTGAATACGAAACTGGACAATTTCCGAGGTGGTCCATTCAGCCTGTTGAAGCTAAATAAAAACCACGAATATGAAATAGTAAGTCAATAGATAGATAGATAGACAGATAGACAGACAGACAGACAGACGAACAGACAGACAGAAGACAGATAGACAGACGGACGGACGGATGGATAGATGTTAAGATGGATAGGTAGGTAGGTAGTTATAGGTAGGAAGGTACGTTGGTAAGTGGATAAAAATAAATAAATAAATAAATATAAAACTAATTTTAAATTTGGAAAGCTATAAAGCACACGCGGAGAACATGTTTTGTATATGAACTGCTTCTTTAAAGTGTTCTGACATCGTTACTATATCTGTCTTCCTAGAAACACATCTGGTTCCTACACGGAGAGTTCAGTCGACAAATCTCATTTCCAAGGAACGCGTTGCACTCTGATTTTCACCTGTATGTGGGTGGGACCAAAGGGAAGGTACATAACTACAAGTCATTAGTTGTTAATAGATGTTGATCTTTGCCACTGGGTGTTCATTCACATCGTAAAAACGTGTGGAGGATCACTGACACTTCACGTGTTTGTTTTTATTCTTTGAAGTTTCTCTTAGGTCCATTTAATTAAATGAAAAAACTGAGTGCGAGAGTTTTCGCTGACGTTTGTTGGTTATTGTTGATTGTTGATGTTAATTTATATTAATTAAACTTATATTGAGTTCTACTCGTTGGCGTACACAGTCAACAGATACTCTTTTACTTTTGTTTATCAAGCCAGGCAGTCATTGAGTTTTGAAATTTAGGAAAAATCCCCTAGATTAGGCACAATGCAAGACTGAATACATTTCACATGTCTGGATTGTTAAAAAAGAACTCCGACTTAGAAGTCAACCTTTAGACCTTCAGTAGTCCTGTAGTACAATTCCTCCCCACCTACTCCCCAAAGTGATCAGACGATCTCTAGCAATCCCTTACTACAATTTCTTGTCCTTCACGTCAATGTAAGTATTTTTTTTGTCATCGTTACCACTGTTTTTTTTCTCTTGATAAGACTTTTCTTGGTACAGTGGAACCCCGACAGAACGATACGCCAAGAGAGCAGTAAAGTTATATCGTTATATCGGGGTATCGTTATATCGAAGATCGTTATGTCGGGGTTCCACTGTACTCTATTGCCTGTGAGGCACTGCTGTTTTCTAATGCAGCTTGCCTTTTTTAGGAGCTGTTTGCCTTAGACGTCATACACAAAGGATTATGGGTGAAGGTGTGTCCCAATTGTCTTGTTTGTTACAGAAGAAATAGAAATAGTTGATTGAACCTTCCTGTCAAACCCACCACTGCTGTTGAGTAGGAACTAGGGGTGTTTTGGTGCTAATTAATATCAGTAATATACGAGGCGGGTGGGTGTCAAGTTCAACTGCTTATTACCAGACTGGATTCAAAGTTTGTGGACTGTCTCTACAATTGAAGTTGTAGGTTCTTAATCGAAGCAACGCCGGGAAAACTAAATGATCGTGTTTGATTTTTGTAAGTGCTCATTTTGATACTATGTGAATCCTAGAGTATCCATTCTTGATTCTTGTTATCTGGGAGTAGTTTCGCTTGCCAAAACTTTACCATCATTAATTTATCTGATACAATTATAGACAACAAGCAAAAACCGTGCGCATTTGCGCACTCCCGCTTGCCCGAGGGCTAGGAGTTTTACAAATTCCTTCTTAAAATAAAAATTGTGACTTGTTTTTGCAGCTTGTAGCGATACTTTTTCAGCACATGTCTAGTACTTTCCAGTGGGGATCCGCTGACCTACAGCTGTTTCTTAATGTTATCAACGGCGCAACGCTGTTGCACTGCGAGGACGGAGCTGTACTTCGCCTCTGTTTGGTCTCATTCATCAACATCGCGGTCCACTTCAACCAGATTTTTGCCACTGATGGGTAGGTGGACAATAGACTTTTTTGGTGGATCTTAAAGTGTGTTGTTCTCCATGACCATTTAGTGTTATTGTGGAGGAGGGGGGAAGGGGATCAGATGTGGGGATTTTGCTCCTCTTGCTAACCCGAGGGGTGATTATTTGACAAATTTGTAAATAGTATTAGTTGTGCAGCTAGTCAAGATTACTTACAATTGATCGAATTTAAATTGCTCTCGGGGTGAGTATATTCTGAAGGGACTCTTTACAAAAAATTCGAAAGTTCCATATGTGCCAGCTTTACCCCGT
Source organism: Parazoanthus swiftii (assembly GCA_025403585.1). Classification (NCBI taxonomy): domain Eukaryota; kingdom Metazoa; phylum Cnidaria; class Anthozoa; order Zoantharia; family Parazoanthidae; genus Parazoanthus; species Parazoanthus swiftii. The sequence continues at coordinate 8,350 of JAOBYE010119670.1, read as the reverse complement.
CCTCACTCCCCGACCCACCATCCTGGCTCCAGGATAACGTTCATTGGTGCGTTATAGACAATGTTATCTGTTGATAACAGTGAGATTGAAAATTTAGGAAATCCCTTACAGAAACGTGATTGGCTAAATGGCCTACCACCGTGTAATTGACTCTCATGAACAGACTAACTGGCCAACAGAATGTGAAACTGTGGAGTGTGTACAGGCAGACGCAGGTGGAAACAGTAAGATAGACAGACAGATAGACAGACAGTCAGACAGACAGAAAAACAGAAAAACGTACGGACGTACAAGCAAACGGACAAACTTGAGCATACAGGTATACACAACACTTCTCCAGTAACAAGGCTTTGAAAAGTTCAGATTGCACATGCTGAATATTTGTTGACAACAAACGTTGCCATCCAGCTGGCCTTATAAGTCTATAAGTTTCAAAATTTTTAAACACTCGCTCTTCGGAAACCTTTCAACATAGAACATCCACACTCTCAGTGAAAATGAAATCTGACAGGTTTGGTGGGCGCTTTATGCTAGTTAGGCAAAATGTAAATAAAACGATTCTCATAAGATGAAACGAAGAAATAACCCATGACACGAAGCAACAGTTCTAGTTTAGTTGTATTGTCGTGTTACTTATGTTACAGCCCAATTGTTTTGTTTCCCAGGTACCAGTACATTTTCCCTACCTTGTTACAAGTTTATGCTCATCACCAGACTAATGAGATGGTCTGCCAGGCAATCGAGGTACAGTGCACCTCCTTTGTTGAACAAGGATTATCATGTATAACTTTGGGATAGGCAAATCTTTTATTAGTATTGATATTGTAGCCGTCGGGGGTCTTGTGCATGATAACTTTAGCATAAAATTATAAAACTTAGTGTTCTGTAAAGAGTTTTTCGTTAAGTGAGACAGAATTCATGGCTTTCTGGTGCTTCACGAGATTTGCTGGTGAACATTTAGATAGGAGCGGGTATAAAGGCGGGGGAAGGCTCTCGTTCTAACCCCCATTTCACTCCTGAGCATCGTGTTTCAAAATTGGCCGCACGCGTAAAATTTAAACTCTCGTTCTAATCCCTAAAGTCACTCCTTGGCATCACATTTCGAAATGGGTGGCACGCGGCAAATTTAAATTCCAACTAATTCGCTTTGCCAATACGGACTAAGGCAACGCTAAAGCTTTGTTTGAGGGCAAAATGTTTTCCTGTAATATGATTGACATGGAATATTTTGACATTAAACGAGTAAGGACCTTTTTGCTCAACCGAAAAATTTGTTTTTTTCTTTCTTCACCCATTGTGTCTCCGCAGTTCGTGGTGAGTCAGTTCTACATTCTTCATCAGAAGCCCTGTTTGCTGCAGGTAAGTTTCAATAGGACGTTACTACGACCGGGAAGTTGGAACGAAGAACCGGGAACAGTCAATATTTACAATATTTGCAGCGAGCCTTTGAAAACTTTGTAAGAATTCCTTCACCTTCAGACTCATATTGACTGTTTCTCGACTGGTCCCCCGTTCCCGACACCAAGTCCCTAACACAATTGGAATTTGAAACTTTCTTTTGCTTTGTAAAACTTTCCCTTAAGAATTAAATAACGTTACCTTATATTTTAGATTTTTCGTAGGTTTTATTTCTCATTATGAAGTTAGACTTTAAATTTCAACTGCGTAGTTTTTATAAATAAATTGGTGTTAAAAATCCCATAGTGGGAGACCTAACGATGTAGCAGTACGAGCAACAGTTTCCAGCGTTACAATTTAGCCTTGCAAGTTGAAGGATGTCGCTACACATACTACCATCCCTTTGAACCAGGAAAGAAAATTAGTGCACAAAGTAGGCTCGCAAAACACCGCCTGACTCATACAGTCAATTGAGGCATCGCGTACGAACTGCAATCTTATGAGCCCGCGATGTTTTACACTCGTACCCCCCTGCAAAAATGCTAGGGACGCCTCTGAAAAATTATATATTTTTGTATTTGTCCAAATGCTCTGATAAGTATAGCAGGTGAATTAAGGGAGAAAGAAGGGCAGACCTAAAAATAACCCAAATTTCACTGATTGGTTTTCACAATTGACTGTCCGGCGCTCCAGTAAGTCGAGAGTGGACAAATAACAATTCGTTTGAAATAAAGCGGAGTGGAACATCCACTCCAAACTGAAGCGCAAATTTCTCTGAATCAGTTATTACGAAATGAATGGAGACAATTAATGAAATATCAGCAACTCGTCATTTGAATACATTAGGGAGTGAAAGAGTTACTTGTGGATAAATCTTTTTCTGTTTTTAACACTAATTTGCCATGTTTAAAATCGTGGGATCTTTCCGTGTTTTTTTCCTGAATCCAGCTTTTCGCCAGTGTTGCACCGCACCTTATCCTGGAGAACAGAAACGACACTGAGTCGGAGAGGGAAGGCGAGCGGGAAGGCAAGGTACGGGACACCTGCTGGGTTCTTATTGGCCAATTTTTTATTACAAATTTGTTTACATTTTGCCCAGTCAGCAAATTCCAACTGCGAATTCAAAGTTGTGTTCGCTATGCCAAGCACTTTTTGTGTTATCAGTTCTCTAAAAGTTCAGAATTCACATATATGTATGGTTGGGTGGCAAAAGTTGTTTCTCTGAAACCATTTGACATGTTGCAATCAAGCTGTTGGTCAGAATGAAATCTGATATGTTGTTTGAAACTGCAATTGGATATTTCTGCTATTTATATTAACGAGGAAAACTTAAGCAGAAAGGTTCTCTATTTAGTTCCCATACAGTTACATAGCAATGTTAAAATATACACGCTATATATAGCTATAGTCGACTGTGTACAATGGCAAAGAACCAAATATCGGAGAAAGACTGTGGCCGATCAACAAGATTTGTTGTGGTTTTTGATGTGATGATGTGATGATGTGATTATTTGTTTAGGGCCTCCACAGTTGCGGAAAAATATTAGTCGATAACTATAAGTTGTCGTAACAAAAAGTAATCAATGACTGTTAGTGCTCAATTACAGCTTTTCAATACGGTTTTTTTTTCTAAAAAAACTTCAAAAACCTTTTTCCGAGAATTTCAGAAGGTTTCTGGAAAATATTTTCCGGAAATTCGGGTATCATTGAATATTACAGGGCGACTTGAATGTACGGATTTCCTTTTGTCATTTTACCGTTCGTAAAATATTGTTTTTACTCGAAAATAAAATTCATATCTTCGCTGGCGCCACCGTGTAAAAACCTCTTACTTTATTTGATGTTAAAACTAATATTAACTTAGTATTAAAGAAAGAGGAAATTGGCCGCTATGTATAAATCAGAACAAATAGTATTACTGAAATAGCATCGTTACTGTTGTTTGGACGGAAAACTAATTCCCATTACAAATTCTATGACTAAAATTGCAGGTTCCCCCACGGGTCCTCTTCAAACTGCTGCTATCACTTGACAGAACCACGCCTGATGTGTTGGATTTGATGGACTGGTTACGAGCTGAGAAACCCCTCAAGCCAATTGTAAGTATGGACTGTTTTGAAAACATTACTTTTTAATTCTCATAAGTTTCTCGTCGTTCTAAACACACACGTAAGTTCACACGTGTGTCATACTTGTGCATGCACAAAGCAGTACTGAATTGAAGCTTGTACATGTATCTCTGTATTAGCCCGTCCAACGCGCACACATGCTCGGTGCTTGCAGTAACATGTTCTCGAGCACATGAACAGACAGCAAGACTGTCAGAGTAGATGAAGTTTGAGACGTTTTTTGTTATTAAATGTTTGGCTTCTCAAGTTGTATATTTTTAAAAAGTGTATAGATACTTGCAGCAAGAGAAGGCTCTGCCAATGATTACTACCATAGAAATCAGTTAAACGGTTGATTATTTTGTTGTATGCCAATTTAGACGTCGATTCGGTTCAATTGAACCAACTTTATTTCACTTTAAACCGTGAATACAGAAATCCTTACCAGCAGTTAGCATTGCGAATCAACACGGTAAGGAAAACACAAATTAAAGTTACGATTTTAAAGGTTGATAAACAAGGAGATTAAGTGCACTGGCTTAAGTTAAACTTTTCTGGGGGAGTCCCACTCCCCTCCCCCTCCCTCTTAGGTCTTCGTGTGTCTCAAACATCCTTGTGCCTCTCCAAAGGTTAAACAGACCTACAATGTATCGCTTTCCTCACACTAGGAGACCAGAGCTACAAATGTCAAGCTGGAGAGGAGGGAAGGCGGAACAGATATTAGTCATTTGATTTTTTGTAAAATTTTGTTTAAAATCTCAGCCCATGGGCAAGATAAATTTGGTCAATTTTAAGTAACTTTGATAGCTACGCTACAGAAAATGATCAGAATTGGTTTAATGCCCAACCCTCAGGCTGGTAGGAGTGAGCAAATACATTGCACCTGCCATGACATTGATAGGCTCATAAACATTGCACACACAAGGAACAGAAATCGACTGTGCCGAATGTGGTGCGAAATTAGTTAATAGTTCTGCTGTCTCTCCAGGACTCGTGCTACGAAGGCAAACTGGATTCACCCGAGGAGAGTAAGGTTGATATCGCCATCAGACTTTGTGTGACAGTGGTTGATTATGCCCCAGACTCCAAACGAGCCTCGCAGATGGTGGTAAGTGTGTCTCCCCCTCACCCACCCCCTCATGTGAGAAAGTTTTGATCTGAACCCATTTAGACTGAACTGTTCTCTCGACTCCAGACAGTGGCGGGTGTACAAATGTGTCTCCCCCTCCCCCTCCCCCACCCCTTCATGTGAATGTTTTAATCTGAACCCATTTAGACTGAATTGTTCTCCCGCCTCCAGACAGTGGCGGGTGTACAAATGTGTCCTCCCCTCTCTCATCCCCTTAAAAGAGAAAAGATTTAACCTGAACCCATTTAGACTGACTTGTTCACCCGACTCCAGACAGTGGCTTCTGAACAAGTGTCCAGCAACAACAATCTCCAACAACAACTTCCCCACCCACTTTTCTCCTCCAAGTTATCTCCAAAAATTTTGAAAATACTCGTGAGTTTTTATCAACTATGGTTTCATGTCGCTATGATTCAAAAGTTCGATTCTTTAAACTGAATAAAATATGAAGCAATGGTGCAGGAATTTCGATGAGAGATTAAGCATCCCCTAAAGTTAAAGGTCGTCAGGAATAATCAGAGAGCCTAATAACAAGGGCATGCAAAGATAGAGGTGCCGGACACACCCTTAAATGGATTTTGCCCAGTTTTATAAGAACTGAATTTGCGTTGATTTGTGACGGCCGAACATGAGGTCGACCCTGAGTTTTACTTAACCCTCTCAGCCCCAGACACATCGTATGACGTATTGTTGAATTCTCATAACCTGTCTCTATATTTTCCTTGTAAACAACTTGGGGAATTTTAATTTTTATCTTAGATAAATTGCTATGTGTAATAAGTTGCTTCATTCTCATTACCGAACAACTTATTTTGTGCAGATAATGTAAAGAGAATTTACTTACTGATAGACTGGCTGGGGATAAAAAGGTTAAAATCTCTTGCACTTAAGAAAACAACGGGTTCAGTTTTGTCAGTTTTCCGTCTGGAATAAAATGTTGACGAGTATGTGTGTGCGGGCTTGGCACAGTTGGGAAGACCTCTGACTGCCAACCAGAAGGTCCCTTGTTCAATCCCCGGCCTGGTCGAGGGTTGAACTTTGGGCGACCTTCTTTCGCCACACCGTCCGTGGACAGGGACGTTAAGCCGTTGGTCCAGTCTCTCGACGTTCTATTGGGGGACTTAAAAGAACCCATACACTTGTCGATAGGAGTAGGTTGTCGATAGTGTCGTGGACTGTCATCTCTTCTCCTACAAAGGGCCTGCTGTAATTTGGGAAACCTGTAGCAGTGTCCCTCTCCCTTCGGGGAAAAAGCTAATAAAATAAAATAAAATAAAAATCCAGAGACAAGAGTCTGCACCTAAATACTTATCCATCCCGTTATCACGCCTTACGAGCTCTGTCTCTAGAGTGAAAATGAACAACGACTAATTTGACTGACTGAACAATGTTCTCGTCCTGTCTGCAGATCGTGATGTCGGCCATCTTGCCGCACTACCTGGAGCACTTGAAGCAAGAGAGTGTGGTGAGTGAGAATGCCGAGAAGATCCAAACGGAAGTGGAGGCTATCACCTCTCTTGCCACCTCCATGCAAGTGCTGATCAAGAGCTCCGACATCCTCACCAGGTGTGCAACTTGTCTCAGCTTTGTTCGTATAAAAGTAATAGTAATTAATAGAAATAGTAATGGTGGGGTAAATAATTTCAACAGAATCTTTTTTACCTTGACCGAACGGGTAATGCACCTATCCATTGGGTGGGGGCGAGGGTGGGGGCGGGGGCAGATGTGAGGTATTCGATCAAGCTTCCCATTTGACTTTGAAGCTCTTCCCCTGTTTGGGGCGATTTGAAGATATATAATGATATGAATGTGATAATATATAGTGGTCTACAAATATCCTAAGTAATACCTTCTGAGCGAAAGCCCTAGAAAGGAAATGGGCCCACACGGAGAAGAAAAAATCCCTGATCCCGGCGGGAATCGAACCGATTTGAATTGCAGAGTACAACACGTCTGGAAAAATTGAGAGATTGCACAATTTGTTTGTTACATTCATATGTCAATCAGTTTTGTTCTCTTTTCAAAGTTTGACTGTCCTGTTTTTGTTATTAGAAAAGCAGAATTTTTTTCAGAATTTTTCATGCCTTAAAGCATTTAATAAGCTCATAGTGTTGGAACTTTCCCATATGCTTTGCAAAGGAGTTTTTATATAATTTGATCATATTTTTCAGTTGATTATAAGATAGTTGACAACTGCTAATATTTGGATTTAACACTTTCGTTTGCCATTGTGCTGGAGATCACTTCAAAACATTGTTGGGCAAGAACTAAAGTTTTGTGGAGCCTAAAAGCTTTATGTGTCGGGGCTCAATTGAATGTAACAACGTGTACCAATAGATGACTAAGTTTTTAATAACTAATAACGACTTACGCATGGAAGTTTTTTAATAATAGAAATAACTTTTTACATATTTCTGAGGTAAAGAAACTCTGATTATTTTCGATTTTTAATAACATGTTTCAACTCGTTAAGCGGTATAAAATTGTTCAGTAAATATCTAAATATCTAGTTTTTGGAATATATTTGGCGATAATTACTACCATTTGAACAGTATTTTATCTTCAGGGTAAGGAATTAAAAAGTCTCTGAAAATCTTAAATTCTTCCCATCTTCCCCGCCTGTCCCCCGCCCTTCCCCCATTCTTTGAGCTTTAAACATGGACTCTGTAAGCCTGTTGCAGGGTTGTTTGGTAGAAAAATCGATTTAGAAATTGCTTTAGATTATTTTACTGGCAGGAACAAGGAAAGACATAACCTTTACACCGAAAATGAAGAATTATCCCAGGCCTTGACACATGCGCAGGAATGACGTACATACTATCAAACTCTCTTTTCTAAATGACATGACATCTTTGACCAATTTTGTGAGGATTAAAATCTAGCATATTGAATCGAATCAGTTCTTTTGGCCGCCATCTTGGTGTTTCTCTTTGGTACACAGCCAGGCCGTTATATATTATGATGTTACTAATAGAGGTACTAGTGTTGGGAAGATTCTTTGTCCAATAGCTCGGAGAAAAGAAGTACCGTATTGCTCCGAAATTTGGTCATTCTTTTATTTTATCCTGGTCAGTACAAGACTTTTTAACGATTATTCCATTATCAGTTTTTGTTCTTTTTCTCGTGTTTATTTGTGGGCGAGCGCGCGCAGCTTAAGAATTTAATAAGATATATGTATGATCGTGCACCTGACCTTTTTAGTCTTGAAAACTCTGAATCTTTTATAAACAATTTTCACTGCTACCGGCTTTTTTTAAGGGTAGTAATGAAAAGAAAATCTCCAAGCTGCACGATTGTATCTTTGTAGCTCGTTGGATATAACTCCAATAATGAATTTTCGTTTATTTTGCTGGTCAGTTGGTTACATAAATACAATAGAACAAATAATTCGAACTTAGTGCCAATCAGTTGATGTCATAAAGCAATCTCACGTCACACCCTGATTCATATTTTGTTGCGTTTCTTCGCAAGTTCAGAAGTCCAGAAATTCAGATTTTCACTCGCGAAAATGACGAAAAAGGATAAGAAATCTACTAAAGACAGAAAGTCTCCCAGTCTTCCGAAGCCTAACACCTTAACTTTGGAAGAATCTTCCAATCCAAAAGGACATCTCGGGGTGGCAAGCATGAATCACCAACGCCCGCCCAGGAATTTACTTGCTCCCGTTTTTGTGCCGAACAAGTTCAAAAACGGCATGAACAGCTACTCAGAAACA
>JAOBYE010119559.1:0-19250 GCA_025403585.1 Parazoanthus swiftii | reverse complement strand
TGTGGTTGGGTGGGCTAAGGGGATTTGAACTTTAACTGGTTCTTCTATGAAGTCAATGTTCCTGGAAAATTATTGGACCTATCTAGCCAGCCATTGTGTGGCTGGTTATATTGTGAGTATGCAGATAGTTATTGTTTTAACCCTGTCTAGTTATTGATTATACATGCAGGTTCAGGGGTAAAAATAGAAGCTATAACATAGGTGGGGTATGTAGATGGAAGCAGAAGGCAGGCTGGCAAGGGGATGCCACCATGTAAACTGAGGGGGGATGCTCATCAGAATGTTTCGGCTGAACTCCTTAATGGTCAAAAATCTGGGTGTGGCTTAATTTGAGTTTTGCTTGATAAAATCTTGAAAACAAATTAATGTTAGAGGTTAATAGTAATTACAAGACTTGACCAAATAGAAATTTAAATGGTTTCAGAATTTTAAATTAAAGCCCTACGTATTGCCGACATTTATGTGAAATGCCACTCAATTGACTGCGACAACCTTAAAAAGTAAGTGTTTCGTTTTGATCACTTTAAATGCTACCAATATCACGGGTTTAGCCCCTTAGCCATTGTGACGAGCATCCTCGCCTTGTTGGTGTATGAGACATCCTCCACCCTTTTCCCCTCTTTACATGTACTGCATCATTCTGTATTATTTTTTTGGCTTTACAGAAAGTACCACCCATGGAAAAAGCTGTTAGAGAACAGAAAGATAAACTTCCCAGATATGATGAAAAAGTTGGGGAATGCCAGGTAACTGCGAACAAGGCCGTATAGCCAACAGGCAATTAAATCTTGCTAGGTGGAAGAAAATAGAGCCGTGTCTGCAAGAATGTGGGTGCAAAATCTCAACTCCGATTTCGCTGACTTTTTTGTTTCCACATTTGGGTATAATTACAGGGCTCGTACGGGTCCTAGAAAACCTGGAAAGTTCTGGAAAATCAAAATTTAAAATCGAGGCCTGGAAAACCTGGAAACTTAGTGACGGTCCTGGAAATTCCTAGAAAATTTGCTTTTTCTTGTTAAGTAAATAATTATCTCTTGAATTCCTATCTCTCACGTTTTCACGATTGCTGTGGGTTATGAATGAATGTGACTGAAAAGCATCGCAAAAAGCCCGTATTATCTCCAAACGTCCTCGGAATACTTCAGTAGTTTCCGTTTTAACAACGACGTAAAAGGTCACAACTATTGCTCCATGATTGAAATTTGTTGCAAATTGCTACATGGTTGCAAGGTTGTTGGTTGTTTTTAGCTTTTTCAGGTCTGGGTTTCTGTAAATATTAACCTGGATTAATCTGGGGAAATACCCGATGAATTCCGGTTAAAAAAATGTCCAGATTTTCGAAAAAGAAATTATCCGGCAAAACTTTTGCTTGAAAAAAATATCATGCAGAAAAAATTTGTCTTCCCCCCCCCCTCAAATATCTAATAGTCCGTCCCTAATTTGCTCTCACCAAGAGATTTGACTAGTTAGAATGCAAAATTAAAGCAGACCTTTTTCAGTTAGGAGGCCTGAAAACGGAAGTTTGTTGTAAGTTTATTATGTGAGACACGTAAAGATGATATTATAGAATTCCTCATTTCTGTGTAGACTGAAATCATATCCCTTGAGAATGAGTGGAGAGCCGCGGGACAACAGGAGAATGAGATCAAAGAAGAGGCCACAGCACTGCAGAACCAACAGCAAGCAATCGTCACTGAGCTGAGACAGAAGAAGGCTGTCTTCAGAGATAAACAGGTACAGGTTCACTAAAAAAAGACTGCTTTTTGTGCATTGGCGAGTATCTAACCAAGTGCTAAAGTGGTTTGATCAAAATGGTATTTTTTTGCCATAAAATAAGGTAAATGGAAGTTTCAGTTGATGTTCTGGTAATAGACATTCAATACCTTACATTTTGAGTGTTAGCCCTTTGTCAGTCTCAGCAAGAATGCTAATGATGTTCAAAACGTGACGCCATATCAACTCTCATTTATCAAACTACTTAGTCGCAGACACTAATAGCAGGAGGAAGAGTTTGTCACTTCAAAATCCACAGCAAACATTAGTCAGTTTGATCAGTGAAGCAGCTTACATTTAATTGTTGAACGTTTTTGTCAAACCACACCAAGTAATTTCCCTTGTGCACAATGTCATTTTTTAACCAGCAAACAAAGTGGCAAGACACAAAATAGAACTCAAATAGGACTTTGTATAGCCGTTAAAGTAGTATGTATTGGCAGTTAGAAATTGTTAATAAGTATTCTGTTCATTTAGTTAATGTTACTGTTGCTAAACATTTAAGTATGTTGATTTCTCGAGTTTTAAGGTTTCCTGTGTGCTGCCATCTTCACATTTTTGAGGGAGGAGGGGGGTGCACAGAAATCTTTGCACGTCACTTTTTAAGATGAAGGTACACAGAATGAAATTGTGGTGAAAATGGGCTTCGGAAACGAGACTGACAACGCGTGACGCCATGTTTTGAAACCCACGAGTTCATGTATAATAAAGATCAATTAAGATTGTTTCTGGTTGTGGTCCACAACTGAAAGTTGTCCCCATTCTTGTTCAGTCCAAGGTCAGAAAACTGAGGCAGGAGCAGAGATCAGCGACCAATGATAGGGGACAATTGGAAGAACGAATTCAGGAGATAAGGTCCACGTAAGTTACCTTATTATATGGCTGACTGGTTTCGCGTACTGTGATTGGTCAATTTCAGGTCCGTAAGTAGCCGTACGGACCTCTAGTTCTTGAGCGGCCTCACTTCCTTCAAGTAATCAACAAAGCCAAATAATAAACATCTTGTTAGCCTCGTTTGCTCGGTCCGTACGGCAAGTTATGGTTCCTTGTTTTTTCCTTCCTTGTTTTCATGGCCCGCGCGCTTCTCGCTTTGGCCATAAAAGGAAGAAAAAAAACTCGGTTCATAAATTACAGTACGAACCTCGGCTAATAAGAGGTATACAACAACTGCTTTGGTAGTTAGAAAATCATTGGGGTGAGAAGTGGAGATATAGTGTCAGAGATGCTCTGAGTGGAAATTACAGGTCGCGGAAACCTGAAAAGCTGTGGAACTATTACGAGTCCGTTTTCCAGCCTTGGAAAGTCGTGGAATTTTTATTTTGGCCATTTATTTTTTGCCATCAATTTTTTTGTCATTTATTTGTTTTTGTCATGGAAAGCAAATGTTCATATGTTGTATTTACATTTGGTTATTCAAAGCTGGCCCTAGCAAAACGATTTGGACCAAAATCATTACAAGCTTCCTGTGAAAATGATGGATACCAAAACCCAGTGAATGATTTTACTTGTGTATGAGGCACATCAACTTTGATTGGAAATCATGTAAAAACTGTACTGTACAGTCATTGTAGACAGAAAGATGTATACAGGTACCCCCCGTAGGGCTTTTCAGCTACCTGTTGCTCACGAGGTCGAACCGAAAGCATGTACAAGGCGCCTCTGGCTGCCGCGAGACTGCCCATGTGTAATCTCGGAGCATGTAGGGATGAGATTACAGGCCACAACACTGGCATTAGCCTGCTCTTATCGACGAGTGCGTGGTTTCTTTCAAGTCCCCCGATAGAACGTCGAGAGACTAGGCCAACGGCTTCATGTCCCTGTCCACGGATGGTGTGGCGAAAGAAGGTCGTCCAAAGTTCAACCCTCGACCAGGTAGTCAGAGATCTTACCATCTGCGCCATCCTCGCACACAAGTATTGACATTATTTACTAAAAGAGGAATTTATAATAAACTTGTTAATTGAGTGCCAATTTAAGCGATGCTGAAGCTTAAAATGTAGCATAAAAAAGTAAAGATAAGGCGAATTGGCCCCTCCTTCAAGTCCATTTGAGGTCAAACTAGACTTCATAGCTTTAATTTACTCAGTACAAAATACTGTTCCTGAGAGAATACATGTAGAACTAAACTTGTGGTTACTTTCAGTGCCATGCGTGACCTTGAATCAGAGCGACGACAGAGAGAAGAGACTCTACAGGCAAAACGAGAGGAACTGCGTGCTTGGCAGAGTCAATTATCGACCACCAGTCATCACAGAGACCAGATTGAGCAAGCCATAACTCGGTCCAGAGAGAGACTCTACCAGTTGAGGTAAAGAACTTGTTACATTGCGCAATTTTCTCAGCAACTTGTCTCGCAATGCTGTCGCGAGACAAGTTGCCGAAAGATTACAAAGTGTAACATTGGTTGTCCCACAATTTTTTGTTGTTGCCCGAAGCTTTGCACAAAGTAGAACTCGGCTTACTTTTCGCAACGGATTGCAGGAACTGGCAGCATCATTGCACAGTGTATCACCCCTCCAGCAATTTTTCTCGCAATTTTACGGCAGTTTTATCAAGGGCCCATGCGTACACTTCTCGTTTTTCGTTCCGAGGAGCTGGGTACATATACAATATGGGATAAAAGCCGGCCCCAAGACATTACTTGACAAAACATTGTATCAATTACACTTTACTATCATTCATACCAGAAAGCTGATCAACATTTTCCCGCCGCAGGAGTGAGAAACAAGATGTTCACCGGCATCTGGATCAAGCCGAGCGAGATCTGAGAAATCTCAAGGGAAGCAAGAGCAACCGTTTCAGCTTGTTTGGGTCCTGGGTACCAGAATTGTTGCAAAGAGTTGAAACTGCTGTGAGGCGTGGCAGATTTCATAAGCCGCCCGTTGGTCCCGTCGGTAAGAGAGGGCTTCATTGATAACAGTTACTGTAGGAATTGTAGAGACAACTGCAGGGCCGTAGCAAGCCTTTGAAAACCCGGGGGGCTCCATCGGAGCCGAAGTTGTGAACCTTCTAGGGGGTCCGGGACATGCACCCCTGGGAAATTTTGAAATTAAGTTTGTCTAAAACCGTTTTTCCTGGGTTTTAAACACCATTTGAAACAAAATCAGTTTCTAAAACTAGTAAAACATTCCCGTTTTTCTCAGACTTTGGATAATTTGCTGAGCTTGACACATTTGTTGGGGGAAAAAACTGGGAGGGGGGTAAACGGGCCTCCCAGTCCCTCCCCTTGCTACGGCCCTGAACTGACTGAAAATGATTATTTGGCTCCCAAGAAGTATAATATTCACCAGTGTTCTAACAAGGCCAAAGCGAGAGGGCGTTTCACCCTGTCATTTATCTCAGCGCCCTTTCATTTCGTGTAACGCCTTGTCGTTTTCCCGTCACAAACCTTTCTTATAATGTAAAGTTACGATAAAGTGCAGAGAAGTTGTGGGTTTTGCTTGATATGTAAGAGCGCCCTTTTGTTTCTTTAAGCTTAAGCTAAAACACTGGTTCGCTATCAGGACTTTTGAAAGAGCCTATTCTATACAGAAATAAATGGTTTTATTAAATACCAAACACTGGACTTTGAATTTCTAGTAAACTGACTGGTCTTTACTCAAGGTCTAAATCCTACATCTGTAGTTTGTCCAAGTATGGAAACTGACACTGATTTTATCACTGAAAATTTTCTCTCAAAATGGTCGAAAATTCGAGTAGGTAGATTATAAAGTTCAGGCCCGTAGGCAGGGGGTGTGCGCGAGGTGTGTACGCACCCCCCCCGGACTAAAAAAGAACAGCATTTGTAGGACTAATTAGATAATCAAGGAGGTTTTATCGTAAGAGCTGGCGCTACCATAAACCGAAACGACTAAAAAAGGCCATAAGTGTGTTTGTCCCATAACTTTAGCTTTCAAGAAGCCAAGTTTACGAAATTTGCACCCCCTCCCAATTAAAATTTCTGCCTACGGGCCTGAAGTTCGAGATATTTCAATCCAGTGTTAGATATTTAATAAAACAGTTGTTCCACTCACGCTTGTCCGCACCTCGTCCGCTATCTAAAAGCACATATCCAACGCGCGTTTGTGGAATATTTGTTAACTCAACTGACGCTTGAGACGGTATTTGAGCAATATAAAGGAAATTAAGTGGGTCACTGCATGGCCTCTTCAGGTGCTTACATAAGACTGAAAGACGATCGCTGGGCGCTTGCCGTTGAGACTTGCCTGAAGGGACTTGGGTGGTCTTACTGTTGTCATGACGCTCACGACTCACAGTTGTTGCAACAGATGATGAAGCAGCTCAACATTAGAAATGTGCCAAACATTATCGTCAGCAAGTTCCAGGTTAGTTGAAGCATATTTGATAAAACTAACTGGTTATGAAGCTCAACAAACTTCAAAAGGAGTGTACAAAGCTGCTTTGTTTTAGGTTGAACGAACCCTGACCGTGCACATTTCTTTGTTAAATGTGTGAGCCCAAATATTTTTAGTGGCTGGTTGTTCACATGCATTTCAATACCTTTTGTGGTTTGTGCACCGTCAAGGTCAACGAACAAAAGAAATAGAGAACAATAACCTATAACAAAGGAACTGGCCGAGTTGCCTAACCATTTCACTCTATTAACTATGGTTGAAGGCAGCAATACTGGTCGAATACGACTGCAACAACAAGCTCGGTTACTCAGCATGACCAAGTTCATGCAGGGTACGTACGAGTCATTTAAAACCTGGAAAGTCGTGGAATTTTACAAATTCGTTTTCCAGGCCTGAAAAGTCATGGAATTTTATTTTTGCGTCATCGAAAGTAATGGAAAATGAAAATTACCGTATAAAACATGGGTTAGTTAACTTAAATGAGCGAGACGAATTTCGTCAGATTTCACGGAAAGCTAGATTCCAATGATATTAGACGTATTTAAGTAAATACATTTAGTGTTTGTTATCTCTCTCGAAACTGTTTACTATGCGGGAAAAATTTCATATCGAGAACAATTTTTGATATATTGCAAAGAAACAGATGGTCAAATTAGGTCGTAGAAAACTGCTTAGTGGCATTTCACAGGTCGAAAGAGTACGATCCCTGCCATAGCAGGGCTACACAAAATCATTCATTAGGGTCAAAATCTTGTGATCGTCCTCTCATTTACTGTAGGAATTGCTGAAAACAGAATTTGGCACAGGTTGTGGAAAATCTTGAAAGTCAGGGAATTTCAACACTTCAAAATCCAAGTCATGGAAAATCGTTACATCACTGCAAATATCTTTAGTTATTTGGGTTCTTTCCACGGCTGAATTAACGGGTTTTCCTTTTTTTCAGAAGTTGAATATTTTTATTGGTTAAATGTTATTCGTCTGCAACAACACTGTGAAAGATTGGTTAATATTCAGGGCTTAAAATAACAGTTGACTAAATGTCCAGCTAAATAAAATTTAGCTCGGTTATGCCAAGTTTAAGCTGCTCAGCATGGCCGCCGTGCATCCAAAGTTTGACTGGTCGTTACGTAAATTTGGGCGGTCATTAACCGTTGACCGGCCGTTATTTGAGCCTCGAATTATTATTTTTTATTGGATCCATGCAACTGACATATTTTTATCTCTTTACACTAGGATCATGTTCACGACGTATCACAAAATGTAAGTTACCACTGGTGAATCATGATTGTTACTCATTTGACACAGTCACAGGGTTGGTGGAAACATTTAGAAGTTGGTACAGCCATTTAGGGAAAACGATCACCGAAAGTTCAAGCACCTAGAGGGGGTGGGGTAGGGAGTCTGATGACCTGGAAAGTTCTTAAAAATCAGAAGTCCTTCAAAATTCTTGAATTGGTTACCGAATGCATTGCGAGTAAATTAACAATTTAAAACTAAAAAGACAAGATTTATTTGCCACAAAAAATCCTTGAATCTGCCAGAAGACGTTTTGCAATTTCCTTGGGAAGTCCTTGAATTTCTTGTTGAGTTAAGTGTGAAAACCATGTATATTACATATATAGTAGTGAAGTATTTCTAACAAAGTTCGCGCTTCTGAAAATGCCCGGGAACCGGTACCCGGGTTCCCTATAACGTGTGTGTGCGAGGTTAGGACAGTTCTCTGACTGCCAAACAGAAGGTCCCGGGTTCAATCTCCCGCTTGGTCGAGGGTTGCACTTTGAGTGACCTTCTTTCGTCACACCGTCCCACGGTTCCTGCGGAGTCTTAAAAAGTTTTAAAGAGTCTTATTTCTGATTTTGTATTTTCAAGGCCTTGAAAAGGTCTTGAATTTGGACATATTCATCCTTGAGGTCATAAGAAGTCTTAACTGTTATTTAGAAATAGTTTTCGTTTCTCGTCCTCAGGCTCTTGTATAAGATTGTATAAGAAAATGTTGTTGAAAACATGATTTGTGCATGAAAGTTTGCGGCTGGTTCAGTAATCGTTTTGCGCACCAGCCGTCGAACAGAATGATCACATGTGCCCGTTATCATATACTATTGGTCTGCGGATATCGTCATTTAGGATCACGTGATTAAGTTCGAAGGAATATTAGGTCTTAAAATTAACAAACCTAGGTCGTAAAGTCTTAAAGAGGTCTTATTTGCTGAGTTGTTAGAAGCAGGAACCCGGCCATCCGTGGACAAGGACGTTAAGCCGTTGGTCTAGTCTCTCGACGTTCTATCGGGGGACTTAAAAGAACCCACACACTTGTCGATAGGAGTAGGCTAATGCCGGTGAAGTGGTCGGCTAATAATCCTCACAGCGAGAGGTAACCGTAAAGGGAAATAAATAACGTGTAAAGTCATTAAATACTGATGTGTTTTTGTTTGTTTGTTACCCTAGCGTCCCCAGTGTGACTTTCCTTCAGTACTGGATATGTTGGTGGTCGACAACACGGTCATAGCGAACTGCTTGATTGATCAGGTTAGTCACGCAGACATGTTTGGCTTGGGTTCCCTGTGGTGGTCAGAGTTACATGTCGGCATCTGTGAGGTGTTAGATTATAGATGTATTTTAGACTGTCAACTTCAATCGGATTATTAACTTGACAGCTGATTGGTAAACCTCAGTCATGTGGTACATTTTGTAAAGCTCCATCATGGTTCTTTTTTTGTAGTGGAAAATAGAAGTGTATGTGGAAACCTTCATAATATCAGATGCGAAGTTGTACACATGATGTGTTGAAACATAGTTTATAGAACTAACTGATTGGAAAGCTCAAAGGCGTGTACAAAGCTGCTTCGTTTTATCATAGTTGGGAAGCTCAACAAACTCCAAAGGAGTGTACAAAGCTGCTTTGTCTGAGGTTGAACAAACCGTGACAGTGCTCATTCTTTGTTCAATGCGTGAGCCCAAATATTTTTGCTGGTTGGTTGTTCATATGCATTTCAATACCTTTTTGTTTTGTGCACAGTCAAGGCCACCGAACAAAAGAGATAGCGAACAATAACCTATAACAAAGGAACTTGCCGAGTTTCCTAACCGTTTCGCTCTATTAGCTGTGGTTTTATGTTGAACGAACCGCGACCGTGCACATTGCTTTGTTCATTGTTTCAGCCCAAAATGTTTCAACTGGTTGTTCATATGCATTTCAATACCCTTTGTGTTTTGTGCACGGTTAAGGCGAACGAACAAAAGAGGTAGAGAACAAAAACATACAACAAGGAAACTGGCCGGGTTACATAACCATTTCTCTCTATCAACTATGGTTGAAATGATCAAAGTACTTCAGTAGTAAACGATCATAGTACGGATAATCAGAGTGCTTAATGAATGATCAGCGCATCTGATTAAATAATCAGAGTACTTGATGGATGGTAAGCGCATCTGATTGGATAATCAGAGTACTTAATGGATATTACCCCTGACCTCACCAGCTCCCCTCTGGCCTTGTAGCTCAGTTGGTAGAGCAACGGTGATCTGTTCCGGAGGTTGTGGGTTCGATTCCCGCCGGGGTCAAAGATTTTTTCTCTTTCTCCGTTTGGGCCCATTCCCTTTCTTGGGCTTTCGCTCAGAAGGTATTACTGATTGGATAATCAGAGTACTTAATGGATGATCAGCGCATCTGATCGGTAAATTGTGTTATGCACCTTCGATTACTCTGTTAATAATGACTACTTAATTTAGAGACTTTTCTTGAGAAAAATTGCGTCTGTTACGTGAAAACTAATGTTTCAGTCACTAACGTTCCAGGGGAAAAAGTTGATGCTGTATGTTTTATGGTACTTCATATACCTGCAGTTACTTTACAGTATTAAGGTTACAGAACACCTTGAGCGGCGTTTCTAGTAACCAGTCCGTAGCCCGTTAATATGCGTCGTAAGTTATACATTACTGGAAAGCTTATATAGTTCTTTAAATGACTGTGTAACATATTTTTGCAGAATCGTTTTTGTGAGATAAACTCATCGCGCTGTTTACGACCAAACATTTTCCTTTCTCGAAGTTGCAAGTCCGTCAGATTTCATTTTATACTAATTCATCAGTTGGCACCTTGCTGTCTTAAATCTGTGCCGGCATTTTTACAAATTCGTTTTAGATTTTTGAAAAACTTGAATTCTCCACGTTTCTGCTCAAAATCTTATATTTTTCTAGAACCAGCCATAAAAAACGATTGTCTGATTCAAATCAAATTCGCCTTAAAAATTAACTCCCGTTTTTGTGCATTCAGGCGAGTGTTGAAATGGTGCTACTGATAGAAGACCCAAAGACGGCTCGTGAGGTGATCTTCAGCCGGCCTCCCCCGAATATGAGAAAGCCAAGGGTAAGTGTATTTAACACAACCATCTATCAACGATGTTCATTATCTAATGCTTACTGTAGTGTTGTTCATAGCATAGTTGAGTTTACTCTAAATACCCATTTAGTTGGAAGTGTGTATTATTTTCATTACTATTATTTTTTTTTATCATTATCATCGTTATTATTATTATTATTATTATTATTATTATTATTAGTGATAATGCTTAGGAATCATAACTTCAATTGTGCCTTGTTTAAGGCGTTCACGCCAACTGGTGAGCACCTTATTGGTGGTGCGACTGCTAAGTCCTATGCATCGTACAACAAGGCTGCAATTTATCTACAGAAAGACATTGAAGGGGAGATAAGGTAAGTCAACAAGTTTGTTGTATGTGTGTGTGTATATTTTGTAACTAGGTGTGTACGTATGTATGTATGTATGTATGTATGTATGTATGTATGTATGTATGTGTGTGTGTGTGCATGTATGTATGTATGTATGTATGTATGTATGTATGTATGTATGTATGTATGTATGTATGTCGTATGTTGTAACAGTGTCGTGTTTTGACAGGCGGCTGCAACACGATGTTGACGAGAGGAAGGCACATCAACGTCAACTTGACCAGGAGTTCAGGGAGTGCGAGTCCTCGCTGCAACAGGACACGGTCAGTTAAACCTGTTAATTGTCCATGGTCGGGTTGTTCAGGGAGTTAAAAGCTTTGTCCAGCTGATAAATTCCGCATGATAAATTTTAATCAGATAACAAGTAGTTTTTACTTGCTGAATAGGCATATATATATTTATCCAGGGGATAAGATTATCCACCCTTTCAACAGCTTGTATCAGCAAAATAAGATTGATTCTAAGTTTTGAATTGGTTGTCGAAACCAACACATGACCATTCATTTTGTTTGTCTTGAAAAGTAGAAATGATTGGTGTATTTCTTTCTAATTTTTGAACCAGTTGATGAAATTAAAATTAAAATTTAAAATTTACTGGAAGAATAAAAGTTATTGGGCCTTGCGAGCCTCGAAACGTCCCAGAAATAACCAGGGTGTCCACCCGTACATTGTTGACAATTCACTGGGACTACGACACCTAAATAACAAAATTTATTTGTTTTATTTCAGAGAGAAGTTAGCAGAGCCAAGAGCAAAGCTTTGAAGGAGCAAAACGAAATAAACAAAATTATAGGGGTATGTATTTCTCTTTTGTATCTTTATTACTGTCAGAAACTTAGCTATAAATTTAGCAGACACCGAGAAGAGAGTAAGAAGTGTGGATTAGTAGTGCCACAGTGCGGCTCAAAAGTTAACTATGGTAATTTGTTTGTGTTTGTAGGAAATTAATGAGATCGAGAATTTTGAGGAGGAACAATTGCCAGACGTTACAACATTGGTATGCACAAGTTGAATCTTCCTAGAAACATCTGTTTTAAATTTAAAGTGTTTTATTCTAGTATTAATAGCGCTCTAAAACACCAACCCTCATTCTAAATTGAGTTTCAGTGTAAAAATCTGCTGTAAAGCTCGATCGTCCGAGGTGTTGCAATCTAGTCAGTATTAAAACCTTTTATGAAGAACCCCTTCTTAAAAAAGCCACTGAATATTTTTAAGAATTGATTTCCTTGAATTATGTTACAAAAAACATGGATTTTAGGCAAGACGCTGGGGTCAAAAGGCCATGCCTTTTTTATGATTTATTGGTATATTTATTCTTAAATAGCTTAATTTGTAATTTGGAGGGAAATTCCAGGCCTGGCAAGTCTTTGAAGATCACTCGAGACCCTACAGATTACCGGCTGTAACGCCAAAATGTTAACTGTTATCGAGTTTTAAGAACTTTTCAACTAGAAAAAAAAATGCAAAAACTTTTCAAAACATTTTGGTTGCTGTAGAAGGTCCTTAAATCTGCTAGAAAAGATGTTCAGCTAAGGGTAGGAACCTATGGCATAAATGTTTTCCTTCTTACATATAAAGTTAACAAACCTGCTCTGAACTCGGTCAGTAAGCATTGACGATGTCCAAATCCCAACTGGTTCATTATAGGAGTGAGCAAATCCATCTACATAAGGGCGCTCATACTGACAGTGACCAGGGACGTGGGGAGATTCAATCTGGTACGGATCTGGGACAGATTGATCGGGTCACAGATCACATGACCTAACCACACAGCAACCACATCACTGTGAACAAGGCACCAGTGAAATTCGAAAGCTTAGTCAAACTGAAATTTGTGTAGTGTCTAAAATTGGTAATTTCTTGAAGAATATTCACCTCTCTACACAACTCATAAGAAAAACCTGAAATAACTAATATTCTTTATAGGAAGAAGAAGTTCGAAGCTACACACAACGGATTCAAGAAATAGAGCAAGAGGTATTTTAGTTTGTAAAATACTTTGAATCCTTTTTCAAATTTGGAAAATTTATTAGTTCCTTTCAATGGTTCTGTTCAACGCATCAAGCTATAATCGCTTTTAACATACATTACCTGCTAAAAAACGTCGCACGTTAAAATTTCAGGTATTATTATTCGGACGGAACAACTAAGACTTTATCGAGCTGAGTAACTGTGTGACAAACAGGCTTGTGTCCAGTGCGAACAAGCAGTGTTTTTGCTAAAAGAAACGAAAGGGCAATCTAACTTACATATCAAATAAAAATCGAAAATATCATCAGTATGAAAACCCACAACTTCTCTGCACTTTATTACAATTTAACACTATAAGAAAGTTTTGTGACGAGAAAACGACCAGGCGCTACACAAAAACGAAAGGACTCGTTTTCGTTTACATGTAGCTAGAACACTGAACTCCTCAACTCCTCCCCTACAAGAATTGTGCTGTATATCAGGACTCCTAGCCATGCTAAATTGGATGGTCCTGTATAAATACTGCTTACAAATACTGCTTAACAAATACTGAACAATTGAACATTTTTCCCTTCTTGCTTCATCTCATCCAGACCTGCCACTAATGTTTCTTAACTAACAGTTGCTTTACTTTTTTAGAGTCAAGTTATTCAGATGGAGTTCGAACAAGCCCGAGAAGCTGTGACCGAACAGGAACAGCGAAGCGATCATCACAAGGAGAAAATACAGTCGTTGCTGGAAAAAGCTGATCCGTTTAGGGTAATCTGCTCAGTGTTCGTTTTTAGTGAAGACACAACTGTAAAATACCATTTTTTCACATTGTGTATCCCCTCTAAAATCGATATCTCCACTGGATGGAAATCCTTGTGAATCGTTTTGATACACTTTCAAAATTGGAAAGGGGAAACAAAAGCTAGATTTGCTACAAAAAGCTAGGATGCCAGTTTTAGATCACGTTGCTTCGTACACAGGAAGCTGACCCCAGTTAACCAGGTACACGAGCCAAAAATAATGTTTCCTATAAAACTGCCTGATGTTTTTTTATTCCCCGATGATGAGATCATCCTTGCGCACAAAGTACTCACTGTAAACCGTCACTGGTTGTTCTGTGAGTGTGCAGACAATTATGGGACCCATCTGACCAGCCGTTGTGTGGTTGGTTGGGCTGAGGGGATTTGAACTTGTGACTGGTTCTTCTGTGAAATCATTGTTCAGACAATTGTGGGACCCGTCTAACCAGCCGTTGGGTTGGCTGAGGGGATAATGATAACATTAACAACCAGCTTATTTCCAATCCGGTCCTCTGAGAACAAAAAACATAAGCTGTAAAAACTACATGTATTTGAACTATCGGGAATATTACAATTTACGTTAAAAACACACAAAATAAGTAATTTCTAAAACGTATCAAACAATTAGAAAAAAGTACAAATTCTTTTAACTAATGATAAAAAATAAAATATAACAGTGTCATAAATATTGGACTAACAAACTAGAGTAGCGGATTTTGAGCTTGTATGAACGTCTTGTTGGAGAACAAAAATAACGCAACAGTAAGCCAGTAACAGACCTCTTTCAGTTGTGAGTTTGGTATTCCGTTCGGAACATGTAAGAGTCTCCTTGAGATCTGTTGATCTTGTTATTCTAATACACAGATCAAGAGTTCCAGATTTCCGGTCAAAATTCAGAAGGAAAGTGGGCCACTGTTAAACATCGCAGCAACACAATAGCCTTACTTTATTGGGTGTCCACACCTTTTTTTAAAATTTTGACCGGAAGTCTGAAACTCTTGATCCGGGTATAGTACAGACAGACAAACAGACAGACAGACAGAGAGAGAGAGAGAGAGAGAGAGAGAGAGAGAGAGAGAGAGAGAGAGAGAGAAAGACGTAGATAAAGCATTGAACCATCAAGAATTCCAAGAACGGTGTCACACGATCTGAAATAGAACAAAGCTCAAGTCTATATCGAGATAAAAGTTATCTATAAACTAGTCTTTGTCACAAGACTTTAAGATGGTAAGATGTCGTTGTTTTAAAAATCTGGTAACTATCGCAAACGAAAACAGGTTTCAAGACCGATGCAAGTGAAACATACGGTATTGTTTATCTAATGGTTAGAATGAGACAAAGTAGAGAGGGGGGGAATTGTGAATTGGACATTTTTTGTTGGAAAGCAGGGGGGAGGGGAGAGGTTACGTTATATCAGTTACTACCAATGGCTTCCTTTGACCCACAGAATGAAATGCAGAGAATTGAACGAGACATTGCAGAAAAGAAAGCTCACCGTAAACACTATGAAGATCGGCGGAAGATAATAGTGGACAACATTCGAACTGCTGAGAAAGAGTTGAACAACATGATTAGAAGAGTTGAGGTTAGCTGGCTCAGTTTTCCCTCATTTCTAACCACACAACAGTATTAAAATGGATTTACCTGACCAAGCCTGCTCAAAATATATTAGTTAGCCTCGTCCCCAGCCATCCTCCTTGTAGGTTAGCTCCGTTTGCCTGGTCGTTAAGCTTGTCATTCAAAATGGCGGATGTTCCACATCTCAAAGAGCGCCCTCAGCCGAGGAAACCTGGGAACTAGTTCCGAATGATCCGATTATTGCTCCGATGTCGCACTGATCAGGGTTTGTACGGGTCCTGAAAAAGCTGGAAAGTCCTGGAAATTAAGAAATTTAAAATGCAGTCCTGGAAAACCTCGAAAATTAATGACGGTCCTGGAAAGTGCTGGAAAATTCACTTTTTCTTGTTAAGTAAATAATTATCTCGTGAATATTCATCTCTCTCGTTTTCGCGATTGTTGTGGATGAGGAATGAATGTGAAAAGCATCGCAAAAAGCCCGTATTATCTGCAAACGTTCGAGCACTTTAGAAGTAGTTAAAGGTCACAGCTACAGCTCCATAATTAAAATTTGTTGCAAATTGCTACATGGTTGCATGGTTGTTGGTCATTTTTAGCTTTTTCGGGTCCTGGATTTTTGTAAATGTTAACTTGGAAAGTCCAGGAAACGTCCTGGAATTTTTATTGGCCATTAGTGTACGAACCGTGTCTGATGATATTCCGATGATCTGATTAACGTTAAAAATGGTAATCCAGGGTTAGTTAGTGTTAAGGTTGGGGTCAGGATTATTTTTATTGTGTTAAAAAGAAATTTACATCTAAATTTATGATAAATACGGTCAATTTTCGGTGAGTTGGCAGTAAGTTGAGTGGTTGGCCTTGTGGCAGTGTATGGTGTCTCTGATGCTAGAGTTAGTAGGTTCGATGCTCATTATGACTGATATTCTCATATTTTGACATCTATTTTTTCTTCAAATTTCTCAAAGTACATATAATTATCAAAGGCGGTTTGTAAAGGGCAGTTTGGGCTATGGAAACAAGACTTTACCAGCTTTTCCGTCGTTGGCGAGCGAAGCCAGACTCATTAGCTCCCAGTCCGACCGCGCCGCCCGTGAAGCCAATCGGGTTTTACTGGGGACGAGGCTATATTTAGGTTTTTGGTGTGTGCCTTGGAATCTGCTATACAGCATTTGTGACTGACAGCGAAATTCTAAAATCTAAACTACAGGATCGGTAAAGCTGAACATTCTTTTTCCAAGATGTATCGGTATCCAAGGTATTATACGACGATTCGTTGTTGGGTAACAGTATTTTTTGAACTTTTTGAGAATCTGACTCAGTTATTTCCTTTCCTATCGCTATGATAGTCTTTATTCTTAGGAAAAAATCAACACAAGAATTTACACTTAACAAGAACTTCTACTTGTTTCAAAGAGAGAGGTTGTTTTTGTTTCTGAAATGAAAGTCTGTGGTCGAGCCTTGCTTGATTTTTTTTTTATCTTGTTTCAGGAAACAACGCATCTTGCAAATCAGTTCTGTGAGCGTGTCGACCCTGGACGACAGTCAGTTAAGAGCCTCGAGAGTGCAATCCATCACATGTTGAAGCGAATTAGAACGGAAGAAAAAGAGTGAGTCTCCCTTCTATAATAAGAAGTAGATGTTACTTACTCAGGTGCAGCCAGGTAGGACGAATGAGTGCAAATGAACGTTGATTAGGGCAAGTGATAGTGGATGAGGGCAAGTGTTAATGATAATGAAAAGTCTGTAGAGTGAGATACATCTTGTGGAGAAGCGAATTAGAACAGACGGAAGACAGTGAGTCCCTTTTCTATGATAACGAAGCAGTTACTAACTGTTCAGACAAGTATGGCGAATGAAGTCAGTGATAGTTGATGAGGGCAAGTGATAGTGGATGAGCAGAGATATGGCTCGGTAACGTAAGGCTAGTCTTTTGACCTTTTTAGGCGTGGAAACCACGAGGAGATAACCCGCGAGTACTTCGAGGCAAAGACAAAGTATGAGAACATCCATAAGAGCATGAAGAACTTAAAGAAATACCACAAGGCGAGTTGCTCACAAATGGTTAACACACACATACACACACGCGCGCGCTATGGATGTATCCACACGAAGATATAGTAATGTGACTGGGAACTTCCAGCTTTATTTTGTACTCCATTCTATCCAGTAACTGATACATTCGTTGTAAAACAATCTTAGCTGGGGTAGACTCGAACCCTACCCTAGGGAGGGGTAGATAGGTGGTTGCCCGGAACCTCCGTTGATGTCAAGGCTGGATACATCTCGGGGCCCGGTTGTTCGAAAGAGGGTTAAGTTTAACCCAGGGTTAGGCGAAACTTTAAACAAAATTTCTTCAAATAGAAATACCTCCGGTCTTTCCAAATATTATTGAAGAAAACCCATGGAAATCCATTTACGTAAACCCGAAATGACAGCCCAGATCAATCTTTAAATTAAGGAGGTAAACCCAATCGCGGGTTAAGATTTTAATCCCGGTTTAGCGCTAACATACTTTCGAACAACCGGGCCCAGATAATTTAGGTACAACGTTTACTAACGTGATTTTGTGGCTGTCATTGTGTTTTAGCGTCTTGAAGAAGTGATGACAGAAAGAGCAAAATCGTTTGTGAACTATCGTAAGTTTATTGCCATGAGAGCGAAGTACTTTTTCCAGATGATGCTCTCTCAGCGAGGATACAGTGGCCGGATGAAATTCGAACACAACAATGAGTCGCTGTTACTGCAGGTTAGTCCACCCTTCCCCTCCCCCCTTTCCACCTCTTCCCTTCCCTGACTTGCTAAACTGCGTGTCCATTTCCACCACCACAACCACCCCCCCGAACACAACAATGAATCTCTTTCACAGTAGGTAAGTCCACCCTTCCCCTCCCCCCTTCTCCCCTTTTTCCTTCCATGTTTTAATAATAATTTAATAATAATAATAATAATAATTTTATTTTTATATTGTGCAAAATACATGTAAACATATGATCAAATGCGCATACTGCTACACTGCGAGGCCATTACCACCACCACCCCTAACACAACAATGAATCTCTGTTACTGTTGGTAAATCAACCCTTTCCCCTCTTCCCTTCCTGTCTTGCTTCTCAGTAACAACCGCGGCCTGAAAAAGGAAGAAGGAAGTATATCATTTAGTAATAAGCTTTCTTTTTGGTCAACTATTTGGATGCTTTGTTGATTTATGGATAAATTGTTTGATATTTGCCCACCTATAGTGCTAACCTCGCAGCGTCTCATTAATGCTGTTGTGGTTTCCTTCAGGTAAATGTGGATCAAGGGACCAAGAGGCTGGCAAAAGACACCAGATCTCTGTCCGGAGGAGAACGTTCGTTTTCAACAGTTTCCTTCATCATGGCTTTGTGGGAAGCAATGGAGTCGCCTTTTAGGTGTCTGGACGAATTTGACGTGTTTATGGTGAGTACTGTCTGTCAGTCTGTCTTTCTTCCTTTTTTTTTCTGGTTGTTTATCTCTCGTCTGTCTGTCTTTGTCAGTCCGTCTTTCTGTCTGTCTTTTGTTTGTTTCTCTGTTGTCTGTCTGGCTTTGTCTGTCAGTCCGTCTTTCTGTCTGTCTTTTGTTTGTTTATCTGTTGTCTGTCTGTCTTTGTATATTTTATGAATGTGTATGAATATGAATTTTTATTAATAAAGTAAGTCGTATGAATTTTTTTAGAATATTTCTTAGAAACTCTTAGAAACCTTCCATAATTGTAAACAACAACAACAACAACTTTATTACCAACTGTTTCAATTCAATTATTTTTACATAAAAAAGAGCAAAATAAGAAGTTAATCGAGCTGGGTAACATCTAGAGCATTTATAAAAAAGAACGATTGGCAATACAGTTGAGTGACAAAAATTAGATAGTAAAGAAAACTAAACTATTATAAAGCAAAAAAGACAACCCAGTACCAGATGAGGATACAAAAACTATGTCACATTAGAATTGTATAGATCTAATAGATTTGTTCTTAAAGTATTTTTAAACGACTTTAGAGGAAGTTCTTTTATA
>JAOBYE010119448.1:0-19254 GCA_025403585.1 Parazoanthus swiftii | reverse complement strand
ATTATATTATATTATATTATATTATATTATATTATATTATATTATATTATATTATTTGGCATGTCTGACAACTGCTTCTAAATATCGAATCATCTGTTTCTTTTTTCATGTATCAGAGGACGTTTGGAATTGTCTTTTCTATTTCTGAGGAGCAAAGCGCTCAAAAGCAGTTGGCAGGGAAAGAGAAAAGGTTTAAAATCAATTTGGAGACCATGAGGTGCGTAATATGTATTCTCGATGTGGAAAATGATGCAAAGTTTGTACTAATTACCGTTACAAATATCAAACAAATACTAAACATGCAGCGTAGACACCTGATGTCAAGGGCTACATAATTATTCAAAGTATATGCTGAAAATGCACCAAATAAACGGTACCGTATGTTTAAAGTGCAGATTAAGCAAATGTATGGTTAATGTGACGTCAATGCAAACCAAGAATAGGCCCACCAATACTGGAGGGAAAAAGAATGTGCAAGACTCCAAAACAACACACAATTCACTAGAAAAGTGTGTGTTTGCTTTGTTTTACATTTCCCGGTGGAGTCTTGCACATTACTTTGCCCTCCAGTATGGCGCATTTTGTACACGTGAACTCTAGCTGCACAAGCCCTATTGGGAGAAACGAGGCCCGGGCCCAAGGATTTTTTCTTCACATGCTTAGGCGAACAAACTGACATGCAATGTTTACCAAGTGCAAACAAAGTCGAAAAATTTACCGTGCGCGGTTACTTTTTTCACTCATTCCAGCGATTCTTTTTTGCTTTTTTGTGTAGCAGAAAGTGGAATGTAACGGTTTGATATCAACGAATTTGTTGTTTTTCAATATTTCTTTTGTTCCCTTGGAGTTTAACGGCCTAAAGTAGTCTTTTTATCG
Source organism: Parazoanthus swiftii (assembly GCA_025403585.1). Taxonomy (NCBI): domain Eukaryota; kingdom Metazoa; phylum Cnidaria; class Anthozoa; order Zoantharia; family Parazoanthidae; genus Parazoanthus; species Parazoanthus swiftii. The sequence goes on along the minus strand of JAOBYE010119448.1, from coordinate 18,378 downwards.
ATTTTGGCACCAAGAAAAAAATAGAATACTCGCGGAAGTCAAAACACTGAGTGCAAGTTTTGTGACTTTGTAATAAAACTGAAACTGTACCTTTTTCCTTTTTGATTTTATAGTTTGCCGCGTAAAACAAATTTTAGTCGAAGAAACTAACAGCTTAAAAGAGTACAAAAAGTAAAGTTGGTTTCAATTGGATATACGTTGCAATGAACAGAAACTCTTTCGGTACATTTTAACCAATTTGTGTTCAACACCCGAAACTTCCTAAAAATTCTTTGCTGGTTAGACTGCAACGGACATAACAACTTAACAAGGTGAACTCGTTCTGCTGTGCAGCACTTCTGACCATTTACAAGCATCGTTCAGCTTTAAAGCTATGTCTTCAGGTCTGTGTGATTCCTTATTTATTTTCTGACGTTCTATATATTTTCATCAGTCCTGCCATTTCGAAGTTCAAAAGAGAACGTAAGTAACTCGTATCCGGATCATACAAACAGTTGGTAATCACAAGCGACGGCAAGTGTTTTTTATTTGTTTACTGGATCTAGTTGAGTATATCACCTTTGAGCCAGAATATTTTTGTCGCTCGACTGATGTGTTTCCGGTTCTTGGGAATACAGTTAAAGATCGCTGACAGAAACGATTACCTCTTCATGTTGGGGATCCAATTGAATACAATGTTCGAAAAGTTGCTCCCCACCCTCCACCCCCTCTCCCTCTGCTTGTGTTGTTCTCGCTGACCTTACCTGTGTAATACATTGGTATTAACAGCGCCAATCAAGATTTCAATGGAAAGGACAACAAACAAGACGTCTTCGTACGTGTCAGTTTTGAAGCAGATTTGGCAATTACTGGGTAAGTTTAGCAAACAGATTCTCAGCTGTTTTAAAAAGTTGCACCAACATGGTGTTAGACAAGAGGGGAGCCTGGCACTGCAACCACACCACGTCACATATCAAGATGGCAGTACTAGGAAATTCAAAAATGAAAACTTTCCTCCGGAAAATCCCCGGTTCGTCAACTTACAAAATTATTTCGTCGTTTCTCTATTATACTATACGATTGAGCTATGTTCGAAGACAATTTTGGGCACAACTTGTTGAAACAGTCGCGGATTCTAGTCAAGTACACTTCTGCCTCGGGGACTACAAACGTTTTGCAAAATCACTACTAACCCTCAAAATCTTTAGGTAGTCAACCCCGCCTACCTTGGATTTTTGAATCTTAAATTTGTGCCGATGGACAGTAATTAGATGACGCCATCATTGGTGACGTCATCGTGGTAACGCAGAAATGGGTATTTTTTTTTAATTTGTTGAAATTTGTCACTTTTTTGTTGAAAACGATTTTAGCCCATAAATGAAACTATTTCAAATGATATATCTCAAATTATTCAAATTCTCCAACCTTGTTCCCAGGGTGTTCTGCATATTTTTAAAAATAGTGCTTTTTTAACAGCCATCAACCTGGAAACCTGGTTAGTAAATCCAAGATGGCGGCCGAAATCCGTCATTTTGAAATTTTGCATTTGCTACCACGAGAACATCAGCTAGTTATTTGATCATTTTTTAGAGGATCATGAGCCAGTTGCATGCCATAGGGCGCGCGTTAAGTCCTAACCGTTTTGAAAATCAAGGGTGGCGGGGATCAAAATAGCCAGAATAGCTTACACATAGAATAAAAGGTAAGAAAATCTGAAGTTGCAAACAATGGTAAAAAAGAGTATCGGATCCAAGAACATTTATAGATTTGAGTACTAATATAGATCACAGTGAACAAGTTCACTTTAAAATCTGAAAGCTGGTCTCAAACAAGATAAATAAATTATTGGATCTAATGCTAGATGTCTACGAGTTCAATATTTCAGCAGTCCTAATGAAGTACGGTTGCTTGTAGCAGTCCTCATTATGTTCATGAATACATGTCGTCATTGTTAACATTTTAGCTCATTAGCTTGACAGATCATAAACTTGCCTGTTTAATAATACAAACCGTTCTAAACCTACAGAACTATCGATAGGAGAGAAGTCACGTACAGTGGTAAAGGAACCCCCAGCAAGCCCCCTGCATTCCAGAATGAAATTGGTCCTCTCATCGTCCAGACGTTTATGGTACCGTATTTAGGCTCCTGGGGGCATATTCTTTTTCTTTGTTTTTGGACTGGAAGATTATCAGTAGGGGGGAGTGGAGGCTTGTAAGTGATCGCGATCGTTTGGATCTCTTGCCGATCGCCACAACCCCCCCCCCCGACAGCCGCCCTGGTTGCTTGAACACAATTTGAAATGACCAAGACTGGTACAGAAAAAGGGCGTACTTAGGACAAACAATAATTAAGGGGTATAATATGGCTGACTGATTTCGAGTGCTCTGATTGGTCAAATTCCGGTCCGTAAGTAACCGCTCTACTTCTGGAGCGGCTGTCATTTACAAAGTTTGTTTACGTTGTTAAGTAATGTTTTGCTAAAACTTGACGATTTTGTGTACGGCGACGGCGACGATTTGCCTAAATTCAAAATCAAATTGTGTCTAGAAATAACAGTAGAAACAGCCCCAAATGAAGAAGAGCTAGCGCCAATTAAATCTCTTGATAACCTGTCAAAACGTCAAATGAATTCGTTCGTTTCCCGGCCTCACTTGCTTCAAATAATCAACAAAGCCATATAATAAACATCTTATTAGCCTCGTTTGCTGGTCCGTACGGCAAGTTATGGATCCCCCTTTCTTTCATGGCCCGCGCGCTTCGCGCGTACTAGCCGTACGGACCTCGCACTCAGCTAATAAGAGGTGTGTATAAGTGAACATACATGTACATATTTTAGCCCAAATAGTTTACAGATCAGTGGCTTCTAATGGGGCTGAACCTATTGAGTTTTGCTGTCCTACACACTCCCCTGATAGTTTACAAACCAATTCTCTGAATAACACAGACTACTAATTGTGTTTCGTGACTCATACATATTCTATGTAAAGTTTACAAACCAGTTGATATTGTTCATTTAATGACTATGGAGTTGAACGGGTGGTATATCGTGAAAAACATGTTATCCGTAAAGTTTAAAAACCAGGTAACAGGAACTATCATTAAAGAGGGGGTCAAACGGATACAATCCACCATCATTTCTGATCTGTTTTCTCATCTTTTATTTTTTTATAAACAACCACAGGTTACAAACAAAGGTCCAAGTTCTGTGGACAGTTTTACCGTTAGTTTTTCACTTCCTGTGGCGTATTTACTGCAGGTTGAGGTAAGTACATATTTTGTACACGTAACGAAAGTTTGTGATACCATATCACTACCTTTTTAAATCTAGAAATAACATAAATACTTTGTACATTAATGATTGTCACCCCGGATTCGCAAGTATTTTATCACCTGATCAGGAGTCTTTTGTAGTAAAAAAGCACGTGTTCCAGAGCTTTCAAACTGATAGGGTTGATCCAAGTTCTAAGGGGTAAACACGTGACTTAAATTTTGTGCAATTTGCACGAGAACCCTTAAACGAAGGAGGGGTTTGAATGAAAACATCTGAAGAACTCAGGAGGTTGTAGAGTTACCTGATTCACATTTTCAAGAAGAACATCGTTAGATTCGCCGAAGAGTTTTTAAACACATGGCTATACCTAAATTGAAGTTTAAATATTAAATGTATCAGGAGGAACGGCTATGCATTTTGAAATTCATTGAGTGGGGATCCAATTAACCCCATAAACGTAAGATATGCGGACGTTTTTTACCAACAGCCAACCTGCCCCTCCCCCCCCCCTACACACACACATACTCTTTTACTACTAAATCTTACCTCAGCCTTAAATTAAGGGAGGAGTAGGCGGGGAGTCGCAGCCCAGAAATCTCCACTCACACCAAACGTTAAAGGGCTAAAATATGTTGGAACACTAGAAAAACTTGAGAACTGAGCATTTTATATAAAACGTGTGTACTTGAGACACTGACACATTTGCATTGAAACTTCAGAGTTGGTAGACTAGTTTCAAGATTTCAAGGCTGAAAGATCGCCGACATGGGGTGCTAGATACCCCTAATATCATGGACCCAGGTGTTTTCTACATTCCTGGCTGTTTGTGCAATAATTCCGACCAGGCTTTTCCTGAAAATTGGCTGTTGCGAAATTGTTGTCATCAAAAACTTCAAAGTCTGTAGAAATGTAGCAGTTTGTATGCATCCATCATCATTCCATTCGTCTATCCGCCTGTTGCACTCATCCATCAATCATCCATTGTTTCATCGCACTACAAATGGAATGGGTGGTTGATAGTGGATAGATGATGGATAAATGAATAACGATTGCATGGATGGAAGGATGGATGGATGTGTTACCAGTTGATTTACTTACACTGTTAACCCTTTATTGCCTTCAGCTTACTGGTAGCGGAGGAAGCTGTAACACCACCGTCAATGACAAAAACATTAAAGTAAGAACTGTTTAAGTTTGAAATTATAAATGATCAATTTAGTTGTTGTAGATGAGTTACAATTTGAACGAACTGAACAACGGCGCGTAACCAAATTCATCCTTAGCCTACCTTTCTTCTGTGAACAAAACTGAACTTATCCAATCTCCTACTGGCATGAACTATTAGATATGATATTGTAAATCTCAATTCACCTATTCTCCTAAAAGCTCACGTAACCGGGGTAACAAAATCAGTTAGGAATCCTGATACACCTCACTTTTTTTCAAGAAAATGGAAAACTACAAACTACCAGAGATCCTTTTTCAACAGAACCACAAGAATATGAAACACTTTATCTAATGATCTGAACTTATCTGTAAAACTCCTGCTTAGTCAATTTACTTTTTTCGCTTTCATCTTTTGTATGTACGTGTATATTTCATCGTTTGGTTACTTGCATATATTATGTATTCGTGTATTTATTACCAGGCGAATAACACAGTGAGTTCCAATACTGGAAGAAGAAAGCGCCGCGACGTCTCAAAACCCGAGTCACTGGTAAATTATCTTTATACAGCTTAAACAACATTAATGTGAGGGCCACTAGTGATTCAGTTTTTACTGTCATGTGTTACCCTCATTAAATAAAGTTGTTGTTGTTTTTATTATTGTTATTATTGTTATTATTATTATTATAAAAATAGACGAAATGCACGGACAGGATAAGAACGCTGAACAATTGATCAGCGCCTTCTAAAGTAAACAACGTATGGATAGATGGATGGTGGATAGATTGACGGTGGTTAATGAACTGATGGATGGATAGAACGATGATGGATAGATGCATGGATATATGTATATATGGATGGATGGATGGATGGGTGAATGGGTGATAGATGAACGGGTTGATTGATGATGGATGGATGGATGGATGAGTGAGTGGATAGATGACGGATTGATGGAAGGATCGATGTATAATAGATAGATGTATATACCAACAGAACGATTGAGGATATATAGAGGAGATTGGTGATGTATCTATGTTGAATAGATGGATGAAAGTGGACGGAGGATGTTTGGATGAATGATGTATAATAGATAGATGTATATGCCAACAGAACGATTGTGGATATATAGAGGAGATTGGTGATGTATCTATGTTGAATAGATGGATGAAAGTGGACGGAGGATGTTTGGATGGATGATGTATGATACATTAACTTCTATATCGACTCCATAGTTTGGCCGTCCTAAAGGAACTTGTTCTGGAAAACTTTCAAAGTTTTCTACTCTAAAGGACTATGTCAAAAGAAATTAAGAGTCACACGTTTTAAAGTAATCTGAATAAAACGAGAAAAAAAGAGTATTCTGGGGAAAATCCCATGTCTAATGATAAACAAAAACCACAAAACTAGAAAAGCCGGTGTTTGTTTTTATTGGATCAGGAAAATGAAGTCGGAACAGTATATTACAGCAAGAGAACAAAAACGTATATATTATAGTTTCTTGATTACAGAAGACTGAATATTTTGTTGCACGGCACACATTTGCTTGACTAGTAGACTGAAGCGAAAGGTTCTTGCAGGTTATATTCCTTGTATAAACACTTTCGCCCCATTTTAACTCCCTTTGCATCCTTACAATTAAGACTTACATTAGTTGCCAGAATCCTGTGAAACGTCAACGATTTTAAAATGCATTAAATGGTGGAGGTTGATAAGTGGTGTCCTGTCATCGTTAGAACTTTTTGTCTTTTCTTTGTGCATTACAGAACTGCAACAAGCTCAGTGCCTGTAGGAGCTTTAATTGCCGGGTTGGACGACTGCAAAATGGACAAGTTATGAACATCAAGGTTACCTCGAGAATTTGGGACAATTTATTGATAGAAGGGGTAAGTTATATTATTGGATTGTTAGATTCTCAGTTAGTCAATCTAGACTAAGTAGGATGTGTTTGTTATCCAGTTATGTACTGTTATGTACGGACGGGGGTTGGGGTATGGTTCATTATAAAGGGTGAAGTCTGATTAAGAAATGAGATTTCCCTGTATAAATATTGTATCAAAGGTTAAACGAGATGTAATGTTTGCATGAATGTCCCAAACTCGCACGGGAATTGTTTCCAAAAGTATCGACTTGAAGAAAAAGCAGTTGAGTCTAAAGTTTAATCAGGTACTCAGTTCCAGATTGAGATTTTCAAAAAACCAGCATTTATTTATCTTAAAGATCTTCCCGAATGCTATATCTATGGTGGGAGAAAATCTAAATTTTGATTTTATGGCTCATAACAAAATGTACTAAATAATAATAATAGTAATGGTAAACTATAATCTTAAAAGTAGTGGTACTATGAAACAAAGACAAAAATACAAAGACAATAACCTACAAACAAGGAAAGTGAAATTTCATGAGCAGACTGACTAATATGCTAGTTTGTTTTAGACCTCCATACCATGCAAATTCTAGAAAACCCTTTTTTTCAACTTGCTCTAATTTCAAACATTTTTTTAGGGTAAGCCCAAAACGGTGAAGCTGATTTCACAGGCAGAGGTCAAGGTACCAGAAAACTCCCAGAAAGACGAAAAAACAGACAACAATATTGCAAAGGTTTGCAAGCTGCTTCCTCCAGAAATTTTACTGATACGTGGTTACAAGAACTTCTACTGTTTGACATATATGACAACCAAACAACGGGGAACTAAGAGATAAAATACACCATACCACTGTATGAATTCACAGCTAATTCGTCCAAAGTTAGTTTTAAACCCTTGCGTGTCATGAAGAAGGGATATCGCGCGTTCATTACGGAGACTGTTGTTTTACTCGAATAAAAGCAAAAGTGTTTGTAGACAAATTTGCGAGGAACGTGTTTATTTATCACGTGCTCGAGAAAGTTCGTGTGACTGACGATTGCGTTTTGGTCTCTCCGTTTAAAAAGGAAGATATCGATTGATTAATTAGCTGTGGTTTAGGGCTGGTATGGTGTGTTGAGCATTCTCACGGTAAGCCTTACTCAATATCGATTATATCAACTATGGTCTTGTTCACACCACTGAGATAAAACACGATCCTACGAATAAGAAAACCCGAGTGAGAATTAACATGTGTAAAAACAGGCACAATGCAACGCCTTTTTCCCCTCTTTTCCGGTTTTTGGTATATATTCTAAATCATACCAGCTTTTACATTGAAGTAATATTACAATATTTTACAGAAATTTACGACGGTATTACCGGTGGTATGTACAACTAGTATCAAAAGTTATCCAAGATCTGAAAGGGTTTCCTTTTCTAGCTTTAATTTCCTTTTCGGAAAAGTGACCAAAGTATTGAAAAAGTGTTCCTTGAATAGCATATTTTGCTGGAGCCATACAGTGATTTCTTGCATTCGTGTGATTTCTTGCTTGGATGTAATACATAAAGAATATTTTAATATATCTTGAATTCCAGCAGTTTATAATAAGACCCCGGATATAACCGAGTTATTGCAATGTCGGTAACTTTGGTTTCCATTTTTTGTTTTTGTTTTTTCCAATAGGTACTTTTATAATAACAAAGCGAAAAACGGTCCTCAATTTAAGAAATGGTCCATGCTTAGCGTGCGTCTATCGAGTTATGGGTGCATGCGGGAAGTTGGGAGAGCACGAGAGAAACGTATGAGTGGCACGAGGCGAAGCCGAGTGCTTCTCTAGCTTCTCGAGTCCTTTCCCAATTTCCCAAGCATGAGCCAATTTTTAAGGACATTGTCACTTGATTTAGGGAACAGAAAAAGCGTTATTGATCGACAGGTTGTTTTCCAGTGTTTCGTATTTTTAGTAAAACACGGTAGCTCTTCTTCCATTTCTTGATAGTCACCTTTAATTATTTCGTTTTCCATTTTTTGGTTCTATCTATCTTCCCAGATTTACTTGCATATTCAATTCATGATAAAAACTCCCGAGCATGCGTGCTTGTGACATTCAGAGATCTTACCAACTGCGCTACTCTCGCACACCTCCCTAGCCTTGTGCATCTATGTTTCCGTCGAGATACAGATTCACGCTTGCTCCATAGAAAAAGGGCGCGAAAAATTGCCAGCTATGTTCTATTACTTCAAGATACACTGTAGAATGAAATAGAAGAGTGTAATCGTTTCCAGTTGTCTTGTTAATGTCGACACGTGTTGAGCTTGGTTTTGTTTCCTCTTTTAAGACGGAACTTATAGTCAAACCCCGGCTGGAAAGTAAAGAGAAAACCGTCCCCATCTGGATACCGATTGTGTCCGCTGTCGCTGGAGCAGTGCTGCTTGGAATAGCAACATTCTTTATGTACAGGGTAAGCTTTGGCAGGTTTATGTATGACGTCATTGTCTATATTGGCCTCAATAGCATAACATATTGCATATATAAATCAAACTTCAAGATTCGGTATCTACTCCTTGTAAGCACTCGCCTCACCCTAACGTCACCCCTATCCCTTTCCCGAATCCTGAACCTAGGTTAAGCCCTAAATTAACACTGACCCTGGCAATAAGCAAGCAAAGAAAGCAGGACAAACAAACTGTTGAAAGGTGGCACAGGGTGTATTCTTTATGGTGAAATGCGACTATGAATACATCCTCGTTGCCAACCAGTCCTATTTGTATAAAATTTTACGGACCATCATTAAACCTTCCAATGTTGGAGTCGTGTTATATTATTTTATTATTAGCATCAAAATTATTAGTTTTTAGTATTTGTATTTGTATTAGCAGGGTTTATTGGAGTTTGTAAGGTGAATTCATAGCATTTCACCGTGAAGTATATACTGAAGAAAGTATGTAGGAACACTCAGTGCATGGGTGCATGAAGAAGCTTCCAAGATTCAAACATTCGTAAATCATAAAAGCACGGCACTGTTAGTTCTTACCAAAGGTTTGAACACAATATATTCTGGTAATAGTGTTTTTTAAAAAGTCTAAGTGAAAATTGCAGAAAATTAAAGTATGAACAAGCGGTGCCGCCAGCAAAATCCCAACGATCGAATCAGTTCGGGAAGTTTTAAACTCTCGGTGCTCCAAAGTTATTAAACATGTCAAGCTGAATTTTCAGTGAGTACTAGCTGTGTGGTACTCTATCGAACTATGAACTCATTTTGTTTAAAGCTAGCTTGAAATGGAAGTTTTGCTAAATAATGCTTATTCTGTAAAAACATGAATGATTACATCATCATAAACTGTTGTTTGAATTAATAAAGATCAACTTGTTTCCTTTGTCACAATTATACTTTATGGAACCAATCTCACTGTGTTAATGTTTTGAAATTTTTTTCTTCTAGCGTGGATGGTTCAAACGCAAAAGGTACAGGGATATCACAGGCCCGACTCAAGAAGGCGAAATACCGACCGCTTACCAAAACATGGCTAACGAATAAAAGGCTGGTTTGACTGTATATTAACAAGCGTACATAATGGTACAGTCATGTTCGCTCATAAAATCCACAAACTACAGATACATTATCTTTGTTTTACCAATCAGGCCGCAGTTACACTTAGCCTTGAAATCTAAAAACTAGAATTGTATGTAAAAGCTGTTTTTAAGATCGACATAAGCACAAGCAAAAACACAAGTGCAATCCAGCAAACTTGTGTCTTATCTGCAGCAAATAATTATAGGCCCTTTGCAACACGTGATTAGCCTCACTATGATACCGGACGTCCCAGCGTCGGTGCGAAGCAGCATAAAGTCATAAGACACGCTTTGTAGTTCCTATTTTATGAAAGCCGTATAAAGGGCTGCTCTATGCTCAGTCTATAGACTGTGATATAGAAACTCCACAAGTTGTAGATTAGTCGAGAAGCAAGACGTATATAGACCACTTTCATAAATGGCGGCCATTTTAATATTCTTTTGTCTCTATTCAAATTAGCCTCACTAGCCTCGTTCAGGTTAATGTATTCTTTTGATTTTTTGACTTAAGAACGAGGCTAGTGAGGCTATTTTAAATTAAAACAAGAGAATACTAAAACAGCCGCCATTTATGAAAGTGGTCTATTCGGCTTTGCCTCGTGTTCCTCTTATACGATTTTTGTGCTCTACAAGAGTGTCGAGTTTGTATCACAGTCTGTACTGAGACGCTCGCAGTGTTTCAGAAGCTAATGGCCGGTGCGATGTGATGATCATAAGTCCAGGCTCAAGTGTTTTTCAAATATTATCTCACGGAGGCGCATCTTAAGCAAAGTTCTCATTCTTGTTCAACTGTTGAGGGGTAAAGCAAAACTAGTGGTAAAATCTAAGGTTGAAAATCGGCTCAAGGGGAGGGGGCTGGGTCGTAGTAAGAAGGGAGGGACACTGTTGGACCTCGGTCAAACCCGACATTTTCTTGTTTAGATAGTAGGTTGTGTGGCTTACCTCATTGCGCCGTATGTAGACAAAGTCCCTTTGAATAGTGTTAGAATATTTGGGTTTTTTATGTCAAGAGTTAGCTTACACAATACGCACAATTAAGTAGGTGTGCCTTTAGCGCTTCATTTTCCCTATTAGTTCGGGAGATATTAAGTGCCTAGGCATTAAAATTCTTATCTCATGGTGGTTGTTGTGGATCCGGAATATGGGCCCCTTTAGAAATTAAAACATTTGAACTCTTCCCTAAGAGTCGTTTAATTCTCAAAATATAACGTCACTGAACAGTATATATAGATAGTGGAGTCATTAGGCATAAAATATGATATGTTATCTGTTCGTTAGGTCTCCTCCGACGAAAAACTTTTCAGTGCTGTTCAACGTCAAATTGGTGCTGAATTTTGGGGTACAACCGCTCGAGAAAGGGAGAGCAGAAAAAATGTCTTCTCGCTTTTCCGGACTTTCTTGTTAGGGAATTTTTTTGTTCATCAGCTTACAAATTTAAGACAAGTTCCAGTTTGGTCAGAGATAATTATATCAAATGCCAGGAGAATTTGAAGAAGACTTCTTTCTCATTTAGTTCTTTCAGCTGTTTTAGGCTAATCCAGGGATTTGTGTTTTTCAGCAGTTTAGGGCCAAGATAGCAAATTAAAAAGATTTAAGACTTTGTCGAAGTTGTGTCAAAATGCGAGTAATCAAAAACCAGTATATTATTCATTCAGAATGATCGACACCAAAATCAACTAAAAGGCTTGGTACAACTTATTGGGAAAGGGAAAAAGAAACAACATACTTTCCAACGAATTATTGCCTGAACGCGTAACTGAGCTTATCATTGCAAAGTAAACAGACGTCCGAACATAAAAAAAGAGCTAATAACTAATGAAGACAATTAGTTAAAAGTACGAAACTGAACGTTTGAAATCAATGTGAATAGAGACTTGTATCATACTTTTTATTCAGTTGCTAAAATAGAATTTATAAAATGTAAAAGTTTTCGGGTTATTAAAGATATGGTTTACTTCAATATCCAATGCTATAGTTGCAGAATGCTTAAACCATTACTTGGCAGTTCAAAATCGGTGAAAGGTGAGGGGGGCTGGGTCGTGGTATAAGAAGGGAGGGAGATTGGTTGTACTTCGGTCAGACCCGATGTTTACTTGTTTTGTTTACTGCTGATAGATATTCTCCACCAGTTGATAGATAAGGTTCAGCTATCGCTGTTCCTCGTCTATACTTGTATGCGGGATTAGCTGTGGTAGAGCAGTCAACAAAGAACGACAGTCAGTAAACTAACGAGAATTAACCTTTAATTCCTGACCGATGCCTTACGCACTTTACAGATTGAGGAGTTGGTACACTCAATACAAGCACTGACTATGAATTTCACTAAGTTTTTATACCCATGGTATAGATCTAGCCATTGTTTCAGAGTGTTAAAATTTGTATAAGCGTCCCTGATGTTAGCCTGAATTTCTCTTTAGAAACTTCTACTATTTCTTTCGGGACAAGAATCGGTTCTTCTTGTAGCTTAAGAAAAAGGAAATATTTCTGCCGAAAAATAACGATGTGTTCTTTGGAGTTTTTTTCGAGAAAACTTAAGGTTTCTCTCATCCTTAATTGAATGAAAGTTCGAGAGTTTTTCGGAGGTGTTTCGGCTCGGGAAAGCGGCCTCTTTTCGCTAACACTCTAAAACAACTGCTAGTGTACTTTCTACAGATGAGTTTGCCTTTCAAACCCAAGAAATAATTAAAACTGATTTTAGCATGTTTGTTTGAAGAGCCTTTTTCAAAATTAAATTAAAGAAAGTAAACGAACATTCTGGTCATTTTCCAGAGTTAAGCTGGAAAGCTCGATCGAAATTGCTTTTTTGGACGTTCGTGCGACCTGCCTTCAAAACTAATAACAAATAAGTTATAGAAGTTGTGTGCTTTTTCGGTTGTAAAAATTCTTCAGTATATTTTTTTGATTTAAGGAAATATTAAAGAAACTCAAATCAGGATAAAATTGTGTTACACATCACTGCTGTTTACTGCTTGCAAGAATATCGAAACCGGACTACTGCAACTCTTTGATCTGCGGAGTCAAAAGTATGACCTACAAGAATTACAACATGTACATAAAGCTGCTGCACAACTAGAAAATATGATCACATAACAATCTACACTGGCTTCCTGTGGAATACTCCCATACTGACCTACAAAGCCCTAAATAGCCTTGCACTAGTATACCTGTTAAGTTTGCTACAAGTTTGTACTCCTCAAAGACATCTTCCCTCTTCTACTGGATATCTTCTAAACCAAAACGCCGAGGTTCAATCTAAAATCCTATCCTAGACATTAAGAATTATTCTAGTTGAGGCAACCTTAAATTAAAACTTAAAACTCATCTTCTTAAATTAGGATTTTGTTAGATTAATTAAATTAATTTAAAATAGACTGGACATTTTTAATTATTTTGTCTATGCTGTGTAAATTTACAAACTAAAGCTAAGTTATTGATTTTTGTTTCTAAAATTTAATGTAAGTGTTTTTGCTCATAATTGTAAAGCGCCCAGGATCTTACCTGTATAGGCGCTATATAATTTGTTATGATTATCATCATCATCATTATTATTATTATTATTATTATTATTATTATTATTATTATTATTTTATTTAATACCCGTTTACATATATGAACAAGATATTTCTCCGTTTGTCCCGGGGACGTCCCCAAAATGCGTTTACATGAGTATATTTTGAGAAATCGGAAAACACTCGATGTGCCTCTGGTTGCATTTACACTGGCGTAACTCAGGGTAACGTAATGTAAACAAGCTGTGATGTAATACTGCAATTGCTATGGTCAGCGGACGCGGCAAAGCTCCGGTCAGTCGTTTGCTTGAGCAGGATTCCTCGAGTGTGAACACTACCGTGTGCCTTGGTGAATTCAGTGTGTGGGTAAGTACAGCTTCGATGTTCACTGTAATTTAGTATGGATCATTTGTATTTTAAAAGAGCTTGTGACGTGTGTTTAACCCTAAGCCTTTAAGCCTTTTGGAGAAACATCAACCCCTCCCCCCTCAGTAGCTGGCCATTTGGCAAGCATGCAGCTTTGGCCTTGCCTATTACTTCCATGACAACATTCAATTTTTTATTAAGAACTGTTGCTATGGACAACTGATGTCTGCTATCATGGCCACCAACTCGGATTTTAGGAAACTTATATTACTAGCAAATTTGCGTCAAACTTTCTTGAATTTAACAGAAAATATATAAGAAATATTAAAAATGAAAAAAATGAAAAAAGAACGAAGTTTTAAAAAATCACATTTTTGATTCTAACTTTAGTTGGCATAATTGCTTTTGTGGTTATAGATGATGACATCATTAATCGATATTAGTCCTTAATTGGAATACAGATACTGCAAACTTCATTTTAATTGCTGCAAAGCTTCACTTTTCAGGTTGGATAAGCCTTGCGAGAGCAGGGGCTCCGTTCGATCCCCCGCATAAATCTTTCAGGGTTAACACGTGTACACTTGAGCTCGACATATCAGCCCATGTACATTTCGAAGTAATTATGCGAGTCATTATAGAGGGATAATCATGAAAGCGGCAAAAACAACAAGCATCCATCCGAAATCGTCCCTGGCATTTGTGGACCATAAATGTTCTGCTTCAGATCCCACTTTGAATTCGAAACTCACGCCATACTAATTCTAAGATGCAATGGTTTCTGGGAGGCAATATCAATCTTTCAATAAATGATCGGTAACAAAAATGTTTGAGGTTTTAGGAAAAACTTTCGCCAGGACAGTTTTTCTTGTTCAGGTTTTGTTTTATTTGACAAGGCATGCTGCAGTCTAGGAAGTTTCGATGCAATGTCGAAAAATTGGCGATTTCTTGGTACAAGTACAGTACTTAGATTTGGCGTGTTCAGTTTACCTCAGATACTACAAGCTTACAGTCCACACCCTGCAAGTAAAAGCCCGCCGCTCTCTTGCAGATGCAGCAATTAAAATTTTCTTCAAGATCAACCAATGCCTCACCAGTCTTTCGTCCGGGCCTCACTGTCTATTCTCAGTGTTAGAGTTCGAACTGTCCTGTATGAAACAACCATGCAAACCATCCGATGAGGATTCATTCTGCCTTTAAACGCTGACACAGACAATTTTGCACTCAAGCCGTCCTCTTTTCAGTTGGCATAGCATAGAATAACGACAAAACCGAGACGAACTCTTGTTGTCCAGAAACACTTTTTGTAGCTTGATAATAATCTGGCTCCGGCTGTTTTTTCTGTCCAAACTGTGCTTTTTTTTAGCCTTAATGATTTTAACACTGTTCTAAGTATGTTGTGTACTGAAAATACTTTTTAGATTTTGAATGCTGCAGTAATCATCTTTTTTTGTTTTACGGATATTTCTCGTCAAATGGCTGTGTAAAATTATAACTCGGAATATTTTTAATAAATGAAAACAAACATTCATTACTGTGACACTTGCGGCTCAAATGAGTTATTTCTTCATAACCATATAGAGGAAGAACAAGTTTAAAAATTTTAAAACACTTTCTTTTGTCAAACGAGAAAGTTCTTCTTTTTGTATAAAATATACATTAAATTCTTTTCAAACTATGATGTACAACTCTTTTCCACATTTCAGTAAAAAATTGATTGGTGCGTTTGTTAAACATGAGAGAAAAATGCATGTCACCTGATTTGTAGATGAAATGCTATAGTAAATTATTCTTATTTTGTGTGGATGCTCAAAACATTATCAGTACACCACTCTGTAAGCACACGCAATTAAACTTGTAAGAGGTAAGCAATGCAAAAGAGAAAAACGTCATATAAGGTAGGTTTGCAGAAAGTAAGAAAGATGTGATAAAGCTGATCCAATGTGACTATACCCGTCCTTTCATGGCTTGCTAACATCATACACGTGTACATACATCACATTACGTTGTTTTTCAACTCTCAGCACTCCCTTTGTCAATGATAACTTTTATAGTTATCGGGGCCGGCGGAACCTTAAAGAAATTGGGGTGGGAGGGGATGGGCGCTCCGCCAGCTTTTGTTACATAATTATGATAAAAGATTTCAAAATGTTTTGAAACGCAACCTTCTCTCTCCTTCTCTCTCTCTCCCTCCCTCTCTGTCTGTCTGTCTGTCTGTCTCTCTCTCTCTGTCTCTCTGTCTCTCTCTGCACCTGTTTCCTGCAACCACACTCATTTTTGACATAAATAGTTAAAATCATGTTAACAATTCTACTTACTAAGGATACAGCCGATACATTACTGTGTCAAAGTTCATTAGTTAATTTATCACTTACGATTCGGAGCCAGCTAACTGCAATTTTAACTTGGGTAATAGAGTAACAACTTCGGATCCCTCCTAGAGATCTAGGTTAATACATATATATGTAGTCTAAAACGAAGCTGCAAGCAGTAAACAAGATGACAGTTCATCCGCACCTTTGAGTTAATATTTATTTTTAAAAAGATAAATAGTACCTGTACACTCCTAACAGTAATAGCCGGCTAAAAATATTAAACTAAAGTGTTGTTCCAGGCATTTTAGCAGAAAGAAAGAATGACTTCATCCCACAAATCTCACACATCTTCCTGCCCCAAAATGGTAACAAAACTAACATTCACGCACAGTTATAAAAACTCCGGCCCTTCTTCTAATTAGATATCCAGTTAGATGATGTCTGGTCCGTCTCCAACTTTTTGGTAATAAGCGGCATGGCTATGAATCAGCCAATCACGAATTGGTGTTGTTGACATACTAAGTGTTTGAATAAAGAAACTAACAAGCTCACGAACTTTCATTTCCCAGCACAAAACCATAACTAACCTATGAAAATCTCATCGTATATATAACTATTTCTCCCCACGTTTGTCTATTGATATTTCTTCACGTTGTCGACCTCTAGGAACTTTTAAGGATCCCATTTAAAGATGGAAGTTTCCGGGGACCAAACAAGGTACTGCTGAAATACGTTTTAACAGCGTAAAGATATTAAATCATTTTGTAAAAATATGAACGTATTCTTGCATACATCGTTGAAGGAACGCTTATATATTCAAGTAACACACTCGTTTTAGAAGAGCCTGTTTTATAAGATAAGAACATCAAGATTGAAAATGGATAACTGCAGATATTGAGACTAATACAATAATGTTTGTATCTTTATAGTTGTGCTTGAAATGGTCACTGAAAACGCCCAAAAATTAATTAACTATCACATTTGAATTTGCAAAACGGCCGTTCAGTCTCGGCCCAAAAAACATGGACATGCTAACCTTATGAAAAGAGTGTATGACCGAACGAAAGGGTTCAATATATTTTTTTCTGCTATAGGTTCAAAATCAAATCCAGGTAATTACTTAATGCCTGTTTACATGCGGGCAGCTAACCCGCTTGGCCGGGTAACCCGCTAGGTGGGGTCCAGAAATAGCTTGCATTTACATGTAATCTTACCACGCCCGGGGTCCTGCGTAACATGGAGGTCAGGTCGGCCTCGAAATCGATGCCACTGAAATCACATTTTGTTTTTGTAGTCCTTCAAGTAATTCAAAAGAATTTCCACTTGATCAGCTGTCCACGTTTTGTTCTTGTTTGCTTTCTTGGCGGCTTTTGGCTGATCGCAGGCTTTTCTCTTACATTGTGGACCTTGTGCCATCGAGTGCTCAGGCAAAGTATTTTAACAGGCCTCGAAGCTGTTGTTTATTGCAGCAAACTCGCTTAGGCCTTCACCTGAAACTTTTTTTTCGGCATTTTCTTTATTGTCCTCAACTTTGCCTTCGTCATTGCACCGTTCCAAACTGGGGAGATGAATTTAGCGAAAAAATTCGCCACGAGCAGACCCCGACTAGGCCGGTTACCCCACCTTCAACCGTTTACATGGCAACAAGCGACCCCAACTAGGCGGGTTACCCGGCATGGCAGACCGGGCAACCTGCCTTCGTGGGTCTCCCCACCCATCATGTAAACGCAACGCTGAAAAAGTAAGAGTTTCTATGAACAGACGAGTTACCCGGCTAGGTGGTTTACCCAACCTTCATGTAAACAAGGCCCTTAGGCGATATCGAAAGGAGCCGACTACAGCTCTTGGGGAATATCATACATAGTTGCTTTTCTTTCTCTCACCATAAGTCGACTGAAATATAATCTATCGCGAACGAATCAGTTTGGCCACGCAGCCAATCCGAGAATCGCAAGCCCATTTCTAATTTTCACCCTTGACTGATTTCTGGAAAAAAACCGTGACAGAATAACATTAACACTGCAGCAGAAACGAAGAAAACACACATAGCACAGAAGCAAGAGAATAAGTTATACCACTGAGTTACAATGGGGCTCTGCTGCTTACTAAAGGGTATCACTGCTGCCTGCCTGTCTGATCGGCGGAAGTTGTTGGATCTTCTAAAATCCTTTCACCCCCTACCGAACAACATCAAATGCTCAGTCCGTGTTATGATATACATTTTTGCTGTCTCTGGTTATCTGTGTTCTTCAGCGATGAGCTATTTATCCAATCTGTATTGTTTCAGCGGTCCGTTTTGCCAAGATGCTTTACAACAATCGTCTCTGTTACACGGGCACCAAATGGACGGTGTGATC
>JAOBYE010119337.1:0-19257 GCA_025403585.1 Parazoanthus swiftii | reverse complement strand
TGTGAATGTTGTCGATGTGATTATTTTCTTACTTGTGACTGGCTAAAGAGTAAAAAAATGAGATCGCGATTGTTTTGCTTAGGTATCCATTTACAGGCTTGTAAACGAATGGTATGCACGATTACATGACCAATGGGGAGTTGGACAGCTAACCCACAATCGTTATGATTAACTAGGAAAAAAAATAAATAATAAGCACGGAGTTAAACATCGTGCCGACATGAATTTAAACAAAGCACTTATAGCAAGGCCATCGTCTGTTACAACAATAGTTAAATCCCACTTATGTCCGACGTGGTTTTGTAATGCACAGGGTCGGTATATACAAACACGTTCATAGAGAAACGTATGGATACTCACCAAGCTGCGGCAATATGTAAAGGCGTAATTCCATTTGAATTCTTTGCAAAAGAAAAAGAAATACCAGAAGTTAAAAAAAACGCGTTCCAAACGCGATGTGACACCCTTCGATAGTTAACACACGACACGCCCTAAGGTCGAACTGAACAGCCAGTTGAGAGAAACTAACAAAAGTAAAACTAAGGCGTGTGCCGATTTCTCGTCAAACCAAAAATCGTTTTACGGCCGGTTCCTTACCAGGCCCGCATCTCAAAGTTGTTGCCCCTTTTACTTTTTAATTTTTTTTTTAATGTAACAAAGCATACATCCCTACGCTCTTTCGATCAGAGCTGAGCCAAATGGCCGTTGCCTGTGACTTGTCCTTTTCTGAGAAACATTGCAAGATGTTCACTACAGTGGTACATATGTTTTGAATAAAGATTGGACAAATGTTGACTTTGCTCTCTTTTGAACATTACGATTGTCAACGGCTACGTCTAGAGAGTCTTACTAAAATCACTGATTTTTGAAAAAGCGGATGCCGCTTTTTAATTTCAAAAAATCTCATGAGAAATCGGGGATATTTTCTATTTTGCCTACGGATGTTTTTTTTCACAATTATTTGTTTCTTACTACGTGCGTGTCCTTGAGAATTATGAAAACAAAGACGATGTATTTTCATCTCGATTTCTCCAAATACTTTCTTCACTGTTACACAGTATTAAGGTTAGACAAGCTACCGCACGACACCATCGTGTAATACTAGACTACTGGTAGGCAAGCTGGAAAACAAACACGAAATCTGGAACTTTCATTCTAGTCGGCTGGATGACTAAATTATGAAGCTAGCAACAAAAATCCGCCCAAAAAAGTGTGAGCAATAGCAACCATTAACTTACCAAAGCCGTGGGACTTGCTCCGTGTTCAAGCAAGAAATGTATCACCTCAACTGATCGATTCTTACATGCTAGGTGAAGGGCTGTGTTGCCGTCGAATATCTGGGCCATTATCTATCCACAAACAGAAATTGTAAGAAAGCAAGTCATTCATCTTAGATATTTTGTTCTAACCCAACATGTGATAATTTAGTTTATGTGTCAGTTTCCAGCGATGCATTATCACCGAGTTTATAGTAAGCACGGAGCTAAAGCTCTCCAGCATCCTCAATCCTTCTCCACGGTGCCTGATTTGGGCCTCATCTCGTTTAAACTATACCGGACAGGCAGGAACAGAATTTTCCACGGCACAAAATTCTATCCGAAATGTGATGATATACCACTTAAAAAGGGTTGCTTTTCACCTATGAAACGGCACGAAAGGTGTGTAGGAAAAATAGTTTCAAGTGTAAACAACAGCAATAACACCTTGCGGGAGTATAGAGAGAGTCCATCTAACAAGCCCCCCCCCCCGGCCACAAACATCCCCGCAAAGCCTGGGTCCGCCTAGACCGTCTACGATCGGGCTTGGCGGAAACTGCCTCGTTCCTGGCTAAGATTGGTGCCGCTGACTCGGAATGGTTCCCGTGCGGTATACTACAAACGGTGTCCCACATCATTAATGCATGTACCCTGTTCAGAGCCTGGCACTGTGACAGCCCGCAGATTGTCCGAATCAAACGAACGACGACGAAGCCTTAGTCACTTTTGTTTAAATAAATGCGGGATTAAGACTGAATCATTTTTATGAAAAACAGATCATCAAATAATTTATAACATAGAACACTTGAGAAACTTTTAACATACACAGTCTTCTCCTCGCAGGCAACCCAAAAAGCTTCTCGAACGGCGAAGCCAAAGAAATAGTCTGCATTCCTTCACTATCATTAACCATCTTTCAGCTTCATTTGTCAACTTCTATTTCTCTATGGGGCTAGGGGAACGTCTGATGTTTGCTGTATAAGTACAAACCTCTATTTTATTCTGATCTCTAATAACGTATTTAGGAGAACTTAAAGAAATTTATTATTGTGTTATCTTCCTGGGCCCGGTTGTACGAAGAGTGGATAACTATATCCAATGGATAAATCCCTATCCAGCGGATAAAATTGGTACGTTCTTGATTTTGATTGGAAAACGAGCAAATTTTATCCACTGAAAAGGGACTTATCCGCTGGATAAAGTTATACACTCTTCGTACAACCGGGCCCTGCTCATTATACTACCAAAATACGCAATACTACGCACTTTTTGGGGATCTCTGTCCAGAATTTCTCTCAGCCTTGAGACATTGTTCATTGACACAACCTCGCTAAGATCTTGTTGCAAGTTTCCTCCCAGCAGACTGTTTGCTCTAAAACCTAAAACGAATTTTTAAGCACCATTAATAGTTGGCACTTATCATTTTAAAAATCATTAAAAGTGCCAAGCACGCGGGCAATGAAAACAAAGAAAAAAAAACGAGGATCCATAACTTGCCGTACGGACTGAGCAAATGAGGCTAATAAGACTTTGTTGATTATTTGAAGCAAGCGAGGCTGCAAATGACAGCCGCTCCAGAACTAGAGGTCCGTACGGCTACTTACGGACCTGAAATTGACAATCACAGTGTGCAAAATCAGTCAGACACATAAGAATGTATTGTATTGTACTGTTTTATAATTGTACTGTACTGTATTGTACACGCTATTTCATCGTCCCTCGTTCAACAACGAGTGGTTCTTATAAGTTTGTTTGGCATAACTAGTTGAACAAGCAGGCATTACTTGTTTTGAAGTCTTCCCTAGTAATTACTCTATAGCTATTTTGTGCTATTTTCTTTTGTTAAAACTGTGTTTGAACAATTTCTTTGAAAACTGACCAAGTTGGGCAACATCTGTTTTATTCCAAACAAAAAACTTCTCAATGAATAGAGTACTTGCACAAAAATATCTAACTTAGTTTGTCGTCCCTCCTGTAAAAAATAATACTCTACTTTGAGAACTCACCTTTAACCTGGGAAACTTGCCCTGCTTTCTCTGCTTTTGCTAAAAACAGTGAATTGAAATAAGTTAGAGCGTTTTTCCCGTTTAAAATGAAAGTGGTACAAAGCATACTGGGTGATCGATCGCTTTAGATACAATTCTTGATATGGTCAAGCACTGTAAAACTTAGCTCAACAAACAAACATACCGATTGAAGTCTATCGGTGTTTAAAAAAAATATCTTGCCTTTGAACGGTGAGCAAGGTGTTTTTTATAGTTTGCATGTCTTACCTGTTATAAGCACGGGGGGGGAGGGGTAATGAATCGCCAATTTCAACCCATAAAAAGAAGACAAGCACCCCCGATCTCCAACTGTAGCAGTACCCCCTCCCCCTTCCCGGGGTTATCAGTAATTTTTTTTTCTTTGAATATAAAGGCGTGTATATTTTGTTGATGACTCCAATTGCTTACCCAGGAAAATATTTACAGTTGATTCTGTGTATAGGCTAAGGTATTTATGAAACGTCTCCCTTTGTCACACTTTTTTGTCCTTTTTCTTGTACATTCTTATCAGTGCAAAAGCCTGCTTAGAGCTACCGAATACTGAAAAGCAAGTCTAAACGGTTTGGGTAGTTATCTGAACATAATGTCAAAACTGCCACAATTTTACTTGTTATGTACATAAAATCCTTCTATGGCAAGCATGCATGTTGAGCTCAGAGTTTAGTAGAAGATAGCAACAGACATAGAGAGTAAATGTTTTTTCCATCTATTTGTAATTCGTGGCAAACAAACGTACACAAACAGTTTGCTGTAAGCTGTTTGCCATTCGATTAACTGTTTACAAATATAGACTAGACACACATTCTAGAGTCTCCTTTCCCCTCATCGTGGACTTAACAAAGGTAGTGCGTGCAAACAGAAACTTTCTATTTGTACAACTTTTCCCGGCTGTCTGGGACGGTTTTACCAAGAAAAGATGAAATGAAAAAACTATCGAAACAGTTTCATGTAGCTGATGCCACGCGACGATTGGTAACGAACCCGAGAAAGTTACTGCTGCGAAACCAAAATGGCAGCTGACAGTGCAGAAAGCAAGAATTGCGTTCTATTACAAACAGTTTTTTTGTATTATCACAGTTTGCACAGCTAACCGCAAGCTGATTTTTTTTACAACTAAAAGAAAAAAATCGTAACAAACCTTCAGATCCACTTTCCATTCCGGGTTCCTTTTCACTAACAAGAGCAAGAGCACACGGGTGGAAAATCCACTGCTGTGTTTCTACCAGTACCAGTACGTTACCTTTGTCATCAACCGACAATACTTGGCCACGTTTGTTCAATGTCTAGTAGAATAGAATAGAATAGAACAGAGCTGTACAGTGAGTATTCTGCTAAAACCAGGCATAGGAAACCAGACCTGGATTAAGCAATTACGCTTAGTAGAACGTGGACTAGTTCAAACAGTGACCTTATGGGTGAAAAGGTTGGGGATATTGTTCAAACCATTCCTTTTTCCCTATCCTTTACTTCTTATTCTTGGTTTTTAGTCGGAGCATGCAATGGAGCAACTTGCACGCCCTCGACATGCTTTCAGTTGAACTTGACAAAACTTGACACTTACCAATAAATTGATGATACTAAAACCTGGAACGGGGAACGGGGATCGGGGAACGGGGAACAGGGAATGGGGAACGGTCGATAATTGCAATATATGCAGCGATGCTTGACGTTCTCAACTGTTCAAATCCCCTAGCGTTAGATGAACTTGTAGATTCTCACACCTGCAAACTCATATTGACCGTTCCTTGACTCATATTGACCGTTCCCCGACTCATATTGACCGTTAACCGTTCCCGGTTTTAGCAACGTCCCTAACAAAATCCTACCGTGATCATTCCACAGTGCCCCATACTGCTGAAATACATAGAAAGATCGCTTGGAAGAAAGGGCTATAGTCACTAATGATAAATGACATGAACTCAGTTATGGACTAAAACGGACATTGAAAAACCAGAGCGACTCTTTGGAAAACTAACAGTCAGCCTAGGGTTGTGTTTGTTTTCATAAAATATCGTCGTATTAAAATGCTCTTCGTAAAAGCAATGATGTTACATGTGCAATCTGACGCCCAGAGAACAAGTATACAGTTTACTTTTTAGAGTTCACACTAGCTGTTTTTTAACTTATTGATATTTATCAAGAACGAGTTCCAAAAATTTGTTTTTTCGTTTACCTGCAGTATGTCCTCGTTAAAAGTACCGCAACCTTCCTGAATTATTCTGAGGACCTCTTCGCTTGCACACACCCGCACGATGTCATCCTTTTCAAAATGTGGCAATTCTGTCTGTATACAAAAATGAGAAATGATTTAGACGGCAATTGAATTTCAAATCTGCATTGAGTAATGTTGGTTGTGTTTTACTTGACTGTTTATAATTTGTCTCTTTATCGCTTTTAAGGTACATTGGTTGGGACAAAACATGGTGGGATTGTGCGGATGATGGGAAGGGGAGGGACCAAAAGGCTGCGGATAAAGAGTGTGGTGGAGGTGACCTAGGGGACAAGTATGAGGGAAGTATATGGAAATTAACTTTTAAATCTTATTATGGGAAGTGCTGCTGTCTTTCGAAAAATTTTATTAGATATTCATTTAATAGTGTTAATAGGTATTAGAATTGTATGTAATGTTTGTCTATCTTAAATAAAGTTACATGTATTATTATTATTATTATTATTTGTAACTTTACCTTGGCTTCCTTTTGTGCCTGCTTGATACTATAAAAAATATGATTGCCTCGGACGAGCAAAAAGATAAAGCACGAATCACTAATCAATAGGTGCGTGATATTTTTCAAGTGAGACTGATTTCACGTGGACTTCTCGCGTCAGGCAATCAATTTCCTTATATTCCACAGCAGAGATGCATCTCAAAAAGAAACTGATTTTTAAAAACTGCGCATTTTTTTAATTTACGCGCGCATCGCTGAAAAGAAAAGAGGGGAGAATTCTGGCGTTTTGCGAAGCTCTGTCGTACTTGATCGCCGCTTTTACACGATCTCGTGTTAGGCGAGTCATAACATGAAAGTTAACTGATGTATGTTTTCCTTAAATTCTAGCACCATAATGTTTATTTATCTATTTTCTAATATAACCCTAATCGAAATTTGAAAGTACGTAACCTTGCAATTTTTTTTGCGAACAGAAAAGGTAGCCTATCTAGGTCTGTAATTTTGTCAGTGATGTTTTGCAGCATTTTGATCGGATTTTTGAGTTAAAGTGTAACCCATGTTTTAGTAGTTTTACTCTAACGTTTCTCTTAACATATACATCTAAATGTCTACTGTCTTTATATGGATGTTTCCAATTAACACGTCACCTGCAAAAATTTCTCCTCTGGCTCGTCGTCTCTTTCTTTTTTCTCGTAAGCGTCAATCATCCTTCGAACAACTAGCTGCCAATGTCCTCTCCATGCCAAATTAAGTGCTGTATCGCCATTTTCATCTTTAGCGGGAAGATCACAAACTTCCTGTAATGAAAACGCATGCAAGGCTGAAGGTGTTCGTATAAAACGTTGGAAAACATGTTTTATTCCAAAGAGTCTGCGAAGGTGGCTGCTTTATCTCATACCACAGATTTAGCTTCTGTAGTAACACAGATAAGTAGATTTAAAGGTTATCAGTTAAGAAACAAAAGAAGACATCTTAAACGGCATATAACAGCTTATGCAGCTTTCACATTACGTATACTCGTTGAACTGATTTTAAATAATCATGTTTGAAAAACAATTTGACACATACTAGCTTAAAACCCGAAAAAACAGATTGCTTTACCGTAACAACGTTCAAATGTTTTTTTTACAACGTGTGAAAACCTATAAATACATAACAGTACCAACATGTTTCGTTAGAACAAATTTAAAATAATCATGTCAATTGTTTGGTATGAACGTGGTATATTAGTTGCAAATTCAGCCTAAAAATCGATGTGTGTTTTGGCATTGCCACTTTCTTCTTTTTTTTTTAGCAATAGATGTAAAACATCTAATTTAATAAGTCGTAAAAACCATTCTTCTATCAAAGTTCTGCAAGTAAATTTTGAGCTCACTCACTGTTTCTAGGAGTTCATTCACAACTTGTAAGTTCCCATGTGAACAAGAAAGATGAAGAGGAGTTTGCTTGAGGTCTTTTGTTGAAGAGAGATTTGCCAATTCCGGTTCTCGTTGAAGCAGCTGCCTCACAACTCTAGAGGACAACAACAAAAATTTATAAGCACCTTTGGACGACAACAGTTAAAAATTTTCTCACAATGCAATGAACTCCGAAAACTATTAATTTTACTACGTAAGATTATTACAGAAGAACTTTACTTCAATGAGTTACTTCTTAAAGGAATCAAACAATGGTTAAACATAAAACCAATGCAACGGCATATTTCCTTATTTATCTTAAAGATATGAACTAACGCTTAGGTTTTTACCAGGTTTTGTTTGCCAATGATGTCCGAGTTGCAATCTATTCCTTGTCTTATCGTAGTTCAATCGTTTATCACAAACATTGCTTCTCTCGTCATAAAGAACAGTTTCATAACTTGGTGGCTTTTACTCCGTGCGTTATGGCTAATGAAGAACCATTCAAAAAAAAGATTTTAATTGGGCCCAATTGCAAACTATTCCGGCGTCAAACGGAAAGGATGGGGTTTGGCGAATCATACGGCAACAAGAGAACAATTTCAAGACGTTAGTTTACTTTAAAAAGGTCTACGTAATATCTTATCTTTCAGCACTTTATTTTTTCATTTTTTATACTCTCTATGACCTACTTCACGTTGCCGGAGCTGCAAGCAATGTGGATAGCGTTGAAGCCTTTTACGTTGAAGATACTTGATAGATCTAGATTCTCAACACCAACAAGCACGCCCATAATGTCCTCTCGTTCGTTTGCGGCTGCGTAATGAAAGGCAGTGTTTCCCTGCAAATCCTAAGCCAAAAGCTAGGGCTTCAATACAGTTTATCACAAACATTTTGGGTTTTTTACTCTATTTAACCAAAACAAGTAAATTAATTCGTTATTTGAAATCGGAATGGGTAAGTAAACCGTGCAGATCTAGCTACCATTTTCTTCCCCCAAAAAACTATAGCTTGCAGCATGCAATTTTCCAATTGAAGAGATTAATTCTAGAACAATCAATTTTTACAATGGAATCTGCATAAGAGAGAAAGAATGCGTTTGTAATATTTCTTCAGCTTTGACAAAATCTTTGACTTTCAATTAGACAACTTTCCGACGTGGGCAACAAATCGGATATGTTGGCAACAAAA
This sequence comes from Parazoanthus swiftii, assembly GCA_025403585.1. NCBI lineage: Eukaryota > Metazoa > Cnidaria > Anthozoa > Zoantharia > Parazoanthidae > Parazoanthus > Parazoanthus swiftii. The sequence continues at coordinate 10,699 of JAOBYE010119337.1, read as the reverse complement.
TCCATCTTAACTCATGAAGACTTCAACACTAATAAAGTTTAGATTCTCAGGGACATGTGTCGTTGGTCTACCAACTATCCTGTAATTTTTCTACACAAAAACTGAAACAAAAAGAAGAGACATTTTGCTCCCTCTCGCATTGTGTACCGTTAAAAACCTTTGTCATCTTAAAAAGTTAGATAGTGTTTAACCAACAAAAAAGATAAACGTTTCTTCTGTAGGTATATCTGACTGCATTTCTAGATTTTCAATCGTATATGAAGTTTACTTTTCGTCCAATCACTCTATTCTTTCAGTCAGTACAGCTGGATTACCGCCTATGAAGAAAGTCACAAACCTGCATTGTCACATCACTTCCTTGTTCAACTAACGCCTTCACAGTTGCCAAGTTGCCTCTAATTACGGCAATATGCAAAGGTGTCCACTCGCTCACGCTGTGTTTTACATCAGGATTACTGAAACGTCCTTCCCGGAGCAAAAGGGGGATCGATTCTCCTGTTTCATCGCTGAAATTGAAAACCAAATCTTTGACTTAACATTCGAACTATATACACCCTTTTGAACAAAGGTTGACCCCTATTATATAAAACATTTAAGATGTGACCAAATGGAGTTATGGGTACTGAGACCATTGTTAAACCTTCAGTTATTCAGATATTCCTCCGACAGTTTCTGTGCAGGATCTGTACGGAAGAAACCATGGGTTTTCACAACGCTTATCTAAAAACAAGCCTAACTAACTCTGCATTAGAAACTTAACTTAACCTAATAAGCCATTTTGAAGGGGAGGGAAGGGCTTAATAGGAAAAGAGGGGTATTAACCCTTAAACGTTTAGGACTTTTTGAGAAACACCAACGTTGAAGGAGGGGGGAGGGGTCACTTGATACCCCCCCCCAAAAAAAAAAAATTGAAATTGTTACAGTAAAAACTGGCCGTTTGGCATATAAGCAGCTTTAGCTTTTCTAATAAATTTTCATGACAACAATAAAGTTGTAATTAAGAACTGTTGCTACAGTAACAGTCATTGGTCAACATGTCCGCCATCTTGAATTTTTTGAAATCAATATTTTTAGCAAACTTGCAATAAAATTCCTTGGTTTTAATAGAAGATGAAATGAAAGAGAAAGGAAGAAAATTTTGTCTCAAAAATTCCGCTTCTTGATTAAAACTTAAATTTGCATAATTTGTTTCGCATAAATTATAAGTGATGGCATCATCCAATTAACGTCAGAAGATGTGTTATTAGTTAGAATACAGGCACTGCAAATTTCTTTTAAACGGCTGGAAAGCTTCAGAGTTTAGGTTGGAAAAACCTAGAGGGGTCTGCAGAACCTCTAAATAAACGTTTAAGGGGTTATGAATTTGGACGCTTAAAGGGGGCCATGTTAGAGAAAATAAACTTAATAAAGGGAGGGGTGGAGGTAAATAAAGCTCTTAGGTTAAGATTCAGTCATTTCAAATCACTTACAAGGTTGCCGCATCGTGAAGAGAGGTGCTGCCATTGTGCTGAAAACATACAAAATATTTGTCAACAAAACAACAGTGTTATTCCAGTCAGATAACTTAAGATATGAATGACTGAAACACCAATAACTTCTACGTGAACACGCTATAAACATTGACACAATGCAATAAGTCGAAATGTAAAGATAAATAACTCCTTTTTATATAAATTATCTTACAGCTGGATTACAGGCGTCCAAGAACGCGCGATGTTTTAAACTTCCAAACTTAAATCTAACCAGCAAATGTGTTCTTTCTACATTATTTCACCTGGCACAGTTCTCTCTCAGAAAAAAAACAATGAAAATAAATAAAAAGAAAACTTTTGTCTTGTTACAGTTCGAAATTGTATACTTTTATTTGTTATTGTATACTTTTATTTGTTATTGTTATTTGTCAAACCGTCCGATTAACGCTTGCATGTTATGGAAAGAATCCAACTAAAAATACATTGTTTGGAATTTTATAAACAGCATATAGGAAATTATACCTTCGTGTTTACTTCTGCGCCAGCCTCCAGAAGTGCATCTATTATTTCCACACAGCCTTCCTGACAAGCATGGTGAAGGACTGGCACGGTGTCTTCGCTGTGATTGGCCTAAAAATAATATATTTAAAAACTCTAATGCACCCATGTAGTTCTACGCACAACATGTACTACTCTTACTAAAATACAAATCAAGAAATTGATTCATCAAAGGAGAAAGTATAGAGAAAGAGTAGGGGAAGTGTAGGAGATGACATCGCGGCGAACTTCCCGTGGACAACCTACCGTTTCACGTTCCATCTCAAGAATGTCTCTTACTCTCCAGATCATTCGCATTCCAATGGAGAGAAAGAGAGCTCTTCCAAGATTTCTGTTCGATAACGATTGGTCAATGTCTTGTGGGGAAAATCCTATAAAGCGTAAAATACAATTACTTCATTTACGTATTTCAAACGAATTTTCTAGCAAAGTAATGGCTGATTCTATCCCTTATAATGCCAACTCAAAACTCGCACACCTACTGCCCAAGAAAAGGCGGCAGTCTCATGGTCGGTGTTTGAGAAACAGTAACGATTTTAGTCTTTTTAACTGCCGCACAGAACGTTTTAAGCGTAGTTTTTTCCCATTTTACACCAGTGTTTTCAATTCTTAGAGTTTTTAGGGGTTTTAGGGGGTTTCTTAATTCATGTATTTTAGCCATTTTATAGTCAATTAATGTAAACCGGTCCAGTCCCCCGGTAGTAGAATATTATAACTGTAAACTTATACAGTTTTTTTCAGGCATTCTTATGTAAGTCGTTGTATTTCACCCTCCGGTGCTAAAAAGGTTTAATAAAGATATTATTTATTATATTATTTATTATTTCTACAAATCCGTTGGCCGATTAGAAGTGCAGCAGCTTCAGCTTCGTGGCCAGTGTTATAATGGGATCCTAATGTACCATACACCCTTTGCACTTCGTATGCTCTATTGCTGCCGTGTACAAAAAGACCAACATCCAGCATGTCTTTGCCACCATGAAGGAGGTTGCCATCTTCATTAAACGCGAACGCCTTGTGGATAAGGTTATCAAGAGACGATTTGAACGGGACTCGAAGCGGAAAGCGATTGTTGGTTTTGGAAGACACGATGGGCCGAGCGAGACAAGGCACATCAACACTTTTATCAACTTTTCCAGTATTTGTTGAATTATTTGAAACAATTTGTAGCACCACACTGACTTTTCAAGTGTTTGACGAAAGTTTTTGATAAACACCCTGACAGACTTCAATTTCATCGCTGGCTTGGAATCATTCCATCACCTAATCTATTCCCTACATGGTGTGACAATTCATCTGCAACAACGTGCATTCGACATTGTGAGGGCATACCAGTAGATATCTTAAATGGTAGCTTACGTGAAAAGAATTAGGAAAAATATGGGAACCGAGTTTCGGAAGATCTAAGAAAGCAAATAAAACTGATGTGAGACTCAGTGTTTCTCGAACAGTTAGTCGCCAGGTACACCGTGGCAACACACCTGTTGATAATCCAGAGGAAATGTTATCGTCGTACGATTGCCATTCCACAACTGGAATGCATTGTTACCATGGGAACAAGCCGTGGCTTGTTCCTTTTATCTTTTATCTTTTGTTGCTAGTGAGGAAGAAGGCAAACGAGACATAGTTGACGTGAACTACAACGATTTACCGAATCCTCATCCTTTAGATATCGAACTGGCGAAGCGCAAATGGGAGGCAGCGGGGTCGCTCAGATTCTCTCGATAAGGCTTTGCGCACACTTCTCAAAGTTGCCTGTATCTTGGGGCCACAGCAAAGCAAAGCAAAGCAAAGCAAGGCAAGGCAAGGCAAGGCAAGGCAAGGCAAGGCAAGGCAAGGCAAGGCAAGGCAAGGCAAGGCAAAGCAAAGCAAAGCAAGGCAAGGCAAGGCAAAGCAAAGCAAAGCAAAACAAAGCAAAGCAAAGCAAAGTAAACTAAAGTAAAGTAGTAAAGAAAAGAAAAGTCTGTTAAGAGGAACACATCTACATCGGTATGACGTACATTCCCATGTTGCCCTCGCCACAGCTTACTCTTTTGAGCCTGAAGAAGTGTATGGGTTCTTTTGAATCCCCTAAGATAGGGCTTCAGAAGACTTCACTAACGGCCCTGTCGACGGACTGTAGCAACAGAAGGTCAGACAAAGTTTAACCGTTGACCAGGCCCGGGACTAAACCCTGGACCTCTCCTGATTGGCAGTCAAATCACACAATTTGGCAGAGATGAAGCTAGAAGGAGCTTTGTGTGTATAGTTGCTTGCAAAAAAATCGTCAGCAACATCAAAACAGACAATCCGATCTACCCCCTAATTCACGGTCGTGCGGCAAACGAACTCTGCCACAATCCCTTACATCTGGTAGCCAAAAGTGGATCAAGAAAGCTACGCAAACGGACAGATTTAACTGATTCATTTGTAATTGTACTTTTGTTCCCTTTGTTTAATTAGTTTCCATTATTCATGTGTAGTGAGGCGTTAAATGAACTCTTTACCATGTTTAATGTTTAGAGTGCAATTTCCTTGAACCCGCCTATAATGTTATAACTACAATGGGCTTGAATCAACCATTGTTATTATTGATGAAAAAAATGTTATTCGTTTTATCCAACTTATAAAATTAGAAAGTCCAAGCTTTCAGGCTCCATCCAGAGCCCTTTGTCAGCTCTCCCCAGTCTACCAAATGCTGCTCGGCCACTCAACTTCACATCGAGGCCAAGCAGCGAGCTCCACTACTCCTTGACAAAGGGCTCTGGATGGAGCCTGAAAGCTTGGACTTTCTAATTTTATAAGTTGGATAAAACGAATAACACTTTTTTCATCATTCTATATGTCCCAACTAAAGAATCTCCACTTTATCATTGTTATTATTATTGTTATAGTTGCCCTTTTGTAGGTGGAAAATATAATTTCTGGAAGATACTCTGAAAAAGACCCTAGGAACCCCTTCTGTTTCATTTCTTTGGATCCCCTGTTTCGTCCATTTGTTTTTTTAACAGTCCTTGTAAAGAGAAACCTACTACAACGAAGTGTTCCTGGAAATCGATTATGCCATTTAACTATATTAAAAACATTTGTCCAACTTTTGTTTTGACCTGGAAAGTCTTAATATTAGAGCTTATGTGTTGTTTAATTTGCAGATGCACTCAGTGTTAGACAGTCAAAGTGGGCAAAGATATGAAGAAAGGACTGAGTGCTTTTACCCAAGAAGTAGCTTAGGAACTAATCGAATCTAATGTCCCATTAAATATTAATATAAAATATACAAAGTTCGCTGGGGAAAGTTGAGTAAAGGGGAAAAATATCACTGAAACAAGCAGTTTTGAACTGGGATATGTGTTTCTACACCTAGTAAGTCTGGTTACTCACTGTTCGGGCCTGACGATCCTAAGCTTGGTGTTTGGCGGCACCTGGACGTAGGTCAACTCCATGTCCCGCGCCGGCCACTTCACCACAACCGTCACGTTTTTAGACTTAAAGCCCAGGCCAAAGTGCGCAGTGATCTCGCTCTGCCCCAGGAAGTGAGTGTTGGAACCTATCTCCTGAGTCTGATAGAAGAAATAAAAGGGCTTTTAACAAAGATCGTCTGGAGATGTAAATTAAGTACGGCAATAGCAACAGCAACAGCAACAGCGGCATCAACATATCAACATTAATAACAGCAACTGCAACAAGAACAAGAACAACATCAGCATAATCAATAGTAACGGCAATAAAAACAACAAAAGCTGCAACAACATCAACATCAACAGCCACTGCAACTGCAACAGAAACAGCAATTAGCAAATGCAATAGCGACATGATTAACAGCAACAGTAACGGCAACACAAAATGGGACAAACGCAACAACAGCAACTGCAACAACTGCAACAGCAACGAAATCGACAACAGCATCAACAACATCAACAGCAACAACCACAACAATAGTAACGAAGACTTTCACGAGTATCAGTAATACGAGTGGTAATTAAGCCACGTATCAACCGATATAAACCAATCACTACCTGGATGTGTCCATTCTCTGACTTCACTTGAACACGTGCCCCGTAACTGTCACACAGCCCCTCACCACTTCTCACACATCTGAAAGACATGACCAAGATGTCTTAACAACCCTATCGATTGGGTAAGTGCACAAAGTCTTGCCATTCGTAAACAAGGAAGGTAGATCAACATCCATTGAAATAAGATATCAATCATTTATTAATTGTGAAGGATGGCAACCTATGACAACATCAGCATCTTATTAGGGTAATGTACCAGAACACCTCATATATTTTAAAATACGTTTTCCGCTGTAATCTTATATACTCCTAAAAATAGGAAAAATGGAAGAAAGCGACTGATGGACGTATTGCTGTTTATTAACGTTGGTCCATAAGCTTTAAAACCGCTCCCGAGCATGGCACTGTTCTGGGCACTTCAAACCGCTGACCAACGTCACTTACTTGTGCACGACTTTCACCTTCAGCCAATCGTTGGAGTTTCCTCCTTGGTTTTGAAACAGGTTTGGTGATCCCACATTGTTACACACTATCACATCTTCATCCCCGTCGCCTGTCAGGTAGGAACAATAAAAGACTACGTAAGACTCACAGTCATGTTCATAATCACCATAATATTTCGCCAAGTGTATCGCTGTAATTTATCCATTGGACATGGCTGTTGAGGGCGTTTAGTCTGTAAAGCAGCTGAATAAAAGGCAAATAAGCAACTGATCATCAGTAGGATACTTAAAAGTTATTTAGTTCTTACAATTGGTATGGGCCCCATTAAACCCTAGAAAATTACAAAACGTCTTAGGAAGAACCACTCATCATATGAAAGAAGTTACTTAACAACGTTAGTTTAGGTTAGGAAAATAAAACTAAATCCATTGAAGGTGCTTCAGTCGAAGTCAGCAAGGCTCGCACGAGTCATCTGAGACTGAGGCCGTACTACTTGGTTGCGAAGAGGTGGGAAATTTATCTTCTTGTGCCGGATAAATATATCCCACGAGTGTGCGCATAGTTCAGTAATAACCTTTTTATCGCATACATTGATGTACATACTGACACAACACATATTGCAACGGACTAAGCGTTTCAATTTTAAGAGAATTTCATGTGTTTTTAGTATTTTACAATACCCGCCGTAAAAACGATTTTTGTTTTTACGAGCAGGAAAATATTGGGTAAACAGAGAAATATAAACTACGCCGCTACTCGAACTGGAACAGTTTAGGTAATAAAGTGACCGACAAATGTACTAATGAGATAAGCTTATCACTTTGCTCAGTTTTTAAAGTAGTTTATACATTTTGTAATCATTAAAAAGATATTTTCAAAATTTACAGTTAAAGTTTTAGCTATTTGTTGTCTTAATGTGTGGCCCTATTGTAAAATGTTATCATTATTATTATTATTATCATCATCATCAATATCATCATTATTATTACTATTTTATTATTACGATTATTATTAATATTAATATTATTGTTATTATTATTATTATTATTATTATTATTATTATTATTACATGTACATACATACCATCGTAATCAAACTTCAGCAGGCCTCGTCCCTGTGTTGTATGGTTCAGGCCCATAATGTCAGACACCTGAAACAAAATAAGAATTAGTGATAGCTTTCTTACTCAACAAGGTAAAGTACTCCGTGTAGCCACTCACATAACCCATCCCTAACCGTAACCGTAACCTTAACCCTAACCTAAGGTGAGGGAAGGTAGCAAAGCAAGCAAAAAAAAAGATAAAAGTATGTAGGACCAATCAATGAGTCCTACATTGAGTAACTTGTGGAAAATAGCTCGTATGTACGTCTTTTGTTCAAGAACTTTCTAAATTCGCACGTCTTTAGGTTCAAGATAGTGGACAGCTAAAAACTGACACTTAGGAAAACTTCATGAAAATGTAGAACTTAAAAACATGAAGAAAAAGCGAGCATGATGAGAGTCGAACACCGGAGACACCACCCACTATCACTGCACAAACCACTCAGTTTGCTGCCAAAAACCAAAATTTTGTTGCGCTCAGTCCTTATTCTATGAAACGTAAGTAATCCTGACCCAAACCTTAGCCCTCACTTACCATTACATGACTATAGGAATCTTTAATAAGCTGCGAGAGTTCGCCATCTTGAACCTAGAGTCATGTGAATTGAGAAAATCACGTGTTTACCTCTTTAGTTTTTCCTTGGAACCCAGGCCCCAGGTTCTGCCACAGCCGCATCGGGTCTTGTTGAAAATGGTCATCTACTGTCGATGATGGGAAGTCGATGCCTAAATACGGCACGAGTTAAGGAAAGAATTATCGAGTTAGAAACTAACGCAATTATACATGTATCTCAATGCATCGCTAAAACTGGGCTTATGAAAAGTTTCCTCAGTTTATAAACTGTTATTAAAAGTAAAACTCGCTAAGATTGAACTCCGCTTTTGTTGTATATGTACAGATCTAAGTACCTCAAGAAGCGAAATCTAGAAAGTTGTTAGCTCATCGCATTAAACCTAAATGAAACAAATGATGAATGAATTCGAATGTAGCAAAGTAAATAGCTCAAAACACTTGGTATCTTATCAGACAAAGCGGCCAATTTTCTAACAGATAACTGATCAGCAAGACAAGCTATGAATCAAATGGAGAAGCAGGAACGATCCAAAAATCCGGGTTGGGGGGGGGGTGGGGGAGGGGGAGACCGCAATCCCGATCGACGAAAGGGATGGGGGGCGTGCATGTCGGCCCCTCACCGAAATCTGTCTATGAAAAGTCAATAAAGGTCGTTACCTGAAATGCTGATTTTATTAATTTAATTGTTACTTATTTTTTTATTAAATTTTTATCTTTCCTTATCTCACTGCTGATTTTGCAACTTCTTTATACGACTCAAGTTTTTCGAGTTGTCGACAGAGTAGCAGTCTGTCTTTTTTAAAACGGTTATTTTCAACTTAGAAAAAACTGCTCAAATAATTTAAAATGTCATAGAAGGATGACTTTTTTTATCAACTCATTTACTGTTCACGTGTTTACCATTAGTCATGATGAAGTCCTGGTAACCATCATTGTTGAAGTCGATAAACGCCGCACCCCACCCCCATCCGCCACTTCTGACACCAGCCTGTGTGATCAAACACGTTGGCATTTTGGTGAGTAGCTACAAACCACTTTTATAACACGCCCCAATGACCACAAACAAAACATTGAGTCGAGGCCAAAAAGGCAGCAAACGTATGTAAATTGGAAAATTTGACCTGAAGTTATTATGCGGGTTGCTGGAGAGTGTTATAAAAACTCTCTACAGAGGTTCTGGTTTGTTTAACTTGCATAAATTGGCATGACTTCGTTCACAGAAGGTTTTGCTTAATTTGAACACAGAATCGCAAGACCGTAAATGTCTAAAAACAGACTTTACTCTCAAGTCAAACCTCAGGATTTTCTTATTTCGTATCGGCAGGTAAATCAACCCTCACAGATGTACGCCAAGCGATATTTTTGACATCAGACTTCTTAGCCGTTTAAATTTCCCGCTTGCCGCCATGCATCTTCGGAAATATGACGCTACCGAAATCCTGGGAGTTTCGTCGGCGAGGGCGAAACTACAGGGCAAGTAGAAGTAACTCGGCCTCACAACTCTTGGTGTCATTTGGCAAGGGGGTGAGGGGAGGGGGGGGGGAGACTGATTGACCTTCGGGTGCTAGGGTTGGGCACACGGGATATTTAAACATTGAGCAACAGTCAAACCAAATCGCATGGCGTTAACTTACCAAAACGTACGAAAGTAATACTAAAATTTTGTTTAAGTGCAAAGGTATTTTTTCAGCCGAACGATCTCTTTAAAATGTGTTCACTTACGTCATCTGAAAGCTCCAGTTTCATAATTATTTTTTGTTCTGTGTAGGATCTGTGCATAAAGCGTATAGTTTAGAGTCAGGGCACAAGGGCACTTACCAGATCAGTGACATCATCAAACGATATGTTGCCAAGGTTACGGAACAACCTGTTTCCCCCGCTGCCAAACGTACATCCAGAAACAGTGCATTCGGTCTCGTTGTGAAATATTGCACTCGAGAACCAGTCCAATAAACCGTCATTGTTCCAGTCCCCAATGGCGTGGCCCATGGCATCCTGGGAAAAGTGTGACGTTACTTCACTACGTAATTCTAGATAAAGTATCTATCTGGCTACCTTTTAGGTAAAAATACACAGAGAGAGCCTTTGAATGCTGTTCACAGAAATCCACCCACAAAAATTGTTATTTTATTCTTAAGGCCGGCTAAATATTACCAATCATTTGAACGGGTCTTCTAAAAACTGTTCCACATATTGGGCGGCGATGTTTGATTACAGTATGTTGGATGAAGTTTGACTTCGTTCAAAACTTGCCAATCCAACATCTACCTCGTACCAACAGTTCTTTGTTTCTTAGTTCACGTTAGAGCCGTTTGAATGTTCATCCCGGCCAAACTTTGTGCGAGCTAAGCATACGTACTTCGTATTAGTGGAGAAGACGTCGCCTGGTTTCAGATTTAATCATCTCACTACAAATGTATCCAAGAATGTTGGTACGATATTGGCACTGATTGAACTCTACATATCGTCATCCCAACCAGGGCCGTAGCTAGCGTCAGGCAGGGAGGGCAAATGCCCCCCTAAATTTTGGACCGGAAGTTGATTTTAAAGAATA
>JAOBYE010119226.1:0-19260 GCA_025403585.1 Parazoanthus swiftii | reverse complement strand
AAACTAATGATTGATTGTAATATCTTAGCATCTTTTTGTCCAAGTATTGTATTTTTACTATGATTGTCAATAAAGTTATAATAATAATAATAATAATAATAATAATAATAATAATAATAATAACAATAATAATAATGATGACGATGATGATGATGATGGTGATGGTGATGATGATGATAATGATAATTAAAATAATAATGACAATAAAAATAACATTAGTAATGACAATAATTGTAATATTTGCTGCAGTTGATTCCATCCAACGTGTCGCGAAGCAGATCAAACTTTGACAAGAACCACAGTGAAGTTCAGTTCAGTTAGTATGGCAATATCTTAAAATGACCAGAAATGTATATTTGATATATATATCTCTTGCAGGCGGTTCTGGCTCAAGGCCCACAACTCCAGTTGACCCTAGCTTATTCAGCGAAAACAACAACAGTGGATCAAATCCTGATTCATTAGATAGAACTGCGTCTATTCCAAATGGCTTTGATTCGAGCCTACAAACACCACGGTCATCGGCAAGTGACATGGAGAACATTCTTGCCAATATTGGAACATCGATGATTATACCAAATTCTAACGCTATTCCAGCTGGCTCTTCAAATCTCCCGACTACTCCAACGAGAACAGACTCTGGTAGCGTAGTTAAAAAGAAAAACAAAAGAAGCAAGCATACGAAATCTTGTGAAATTGATTATGAAGAACTTGAAAAAGCTTTCGCTGCAGCTGCTAACAATGCTGCAATTGCGGCCTTAGAAGTCCAGCCGTCCAGTTTAAAGAAGAAAGGACACCGTCGTGTAAAAAGTGGCAGTGGAAAGTTCGACATGGATTCAGGTACTGCAGTTGCTGGAAATCAAAGATCCGGCATCCTTTGCGCACACCCTTAGTTAACTGTCGGTGGGGCCGGAGAGAATGTCATTTGAATTAGAGTTCCATTGCAAGCTAAGGAGAGTACCGATTATTCTAAACAACTTTAAACTTAAGTATAACTATTGTTAATCTATCATACGTTATTTTTCGTATTGTTTATTTTTTCTGTTGATTTGATGAAACTGAAAAATATAAAAAAGCACAAAAGATTCAGGACAGCCGTCTGATTAAAAGTTGTACGGACAGTTTTCTTTGACGTTTCTGTTCTAACACACGTTAATTTTTTCCAATTAGTTTTTCTCGGTGAATAATTTTTCTTAATAAAAAACCACACCATTTATTTTTCTAACAGGTTTTATTTTTTTAAGCAGAATCGTCAGGCTGGGAGTTTACAGTTGTATCTCTTGAAGGGAAAATGTGGCAGTTTGAAGCTGCAACAGCAGAGGTTGGTAAATTTTAAACTTCAGTCGTGTTTCGCTCGATAGCTTTTATTTTTCGTTGTTTATTTGCATTGCTGAAGCGTGAAAACAGTGACGTTTTGCTTAAATTGTAAGCTTGTGGTGTGTCAGATAATGTACAGCAAGAGCAACAAGAGAGTTGCGAGGATCATCTTTGATGACAAATTTGAACTCGGATGAAGTGTTCCGTGTAGGTAGATAGAGACTGAAGTTAAAACTGTTGAACGGCTTCTATTTTCTTTTATGAAGGAAAGAGACACGTGGGTGCAGGCGATAGAACAACAAATTTTGTGCTGTTTACAGTCGAACGAAAGTAACAGGGAAAAGGTAAGCATTGATCCTGGGACACGATTTGCGTTTTTTTCCCGTGTAAAGAACCAACGCAGCTACATGTATACGTAGTGAGTAAGAGGTTGGAGTGTACAGGTGCGTTTTGGGGGTTTTCAGCTTACTGTTCAGTCCAAAATACTTCACTTTTAATAGACTTTTAACCTACCTTTATTTTTTTATAATTTTATTGACTACATGGTTGTCACAGAGTCTGCAAAGTAAAAAATGGTAATTACAGTAGCACAGTTCATGGAAAAGTCAAGGAACTAATAGTTTCAGTCACGGAATTCCAATTCCCTCCCTTCTTCCCCCTTCGCTTCCTTCCCTTCCCTTTTTTTCTCTTCCCTTCTTTGTTTCTACTCTCTTTAGTTTTTTCATTAACATTTTCCTGTTTTCTGCTTGGTAGTGTCGCAAAGGAAGCACGACATCCTCCGACAGTTTCGATGTGCAAGCAATTAGGAATGCTCCCGGCAACACGGAGTGTGTTGACTGTAGGGCAGCAAGTAAGTTCTTAATATACTTTACTCCGATTTGCACAACATAAGATTACCCCACTAAATTGTTTGTTATTTAGGAAATGGTCAACCGAATTGTTGTGCGTTTAGATGAAAATCTTGTCAACTCTTTCATGCCTTGGACCTATCAAGAGGGGTCCTCACATACCAATCTGTTCAGGCAAAAAGAAAAGCAAGTCACTTAAGAAGTTTGTTGTCACAGTGAAGATTGAATACAAAGTTTTTGCTTTCATGTCAGTGCATTACAGTAGGAGATATTTTTGCCGATATTTTGATGTTTTGCTAAATGTTTCCTTGCGTTGAAAAACAACTGTTCACTTCGTTTCCTGCAGACCCCGACTGGGCGTCGTTAAACCTCGGGGCGTTGATGTGTATCGAGTGTTCAGGTGTACACAGAAACCTGGGGACGCATTTGTCAAGAGTTCGCTCGCTCGACTTGGACGAATGGCCGTGAGTCTTGTGCTTCTTAAGTTACTCGGGTGTTCCTCGTTTTTGTTGTCACCTTCAGTCTTGATATTGTTTTTGATAAAATTAGGTATTAATCACATAAAAATTCTAGAAATGGTGCTCGAAGTGTGAACACTATACCTGCGTGGCTTTTGCGTACTTTCTTTTAAGTCAAATTCAGTTTACGAACGCCATCAAAAGGCTCCCCTTCCCCTTATCGTTTTGCTAACGTCAGCGAGTGCTTACTCATCCTGGAGTTCAGGGGGAGGTGTGAAGTTCGAAGGGGCGAGGGGTTAATGGGGAGGGAAAAGTTAAGAATTTTTTTTGTTGTGTTTGTGACATCAACCGCGTGGTCTCTCATTCTTGACAAAATGTTAGAAAGTACAGTTATCAAGAAAAAGGTATTGTCGATAACTCTAAAGATAATTTCATACCTGTGCTTGCTTATAACATGGATAAGTGATAAAATTGGTCATTACAAACGATGATAGTTGAGTTCCACTGAATAACGATAAACTCGAATGCCCGACAAAACAACTGAGTAAGACATGCGAAGGAAAACCGTCAATTAAAAGCTTGAAATATTCGTATAACTTTCTTCCAATAAATGAAATAATTCGTTAGCAGCAATTGTGGTTCTTCGTAGTGGTGCCTGCAAGAGACGCTAATCTGTCTTTGCTTTGTTGCGACAGGTCGGAGTTAACGGCAGTTATGTGTAGTATAGGGAACTCGCTGGCAAACCGAGTATGGGAAGGGAAGAACGACGGCACCAGGCAACCGCCTTCACCATCTTCCTCTCGGTAAGGAATAACAGATCTTTATTGTAGTGGACTGGGTACCACCCTGAGAGTAAGGCTGGTCCGGTGAATTGGCCGAGTTTTTGACACTCATTTTGACATTCAGCAAGTTTGAGTGCTGCATTTTTCTTGCAAGAATCTTTCTGTATGTGATTGTATAAGCATATTTGGCCGGCGTTGTCTTGATCAAACTTTGCTTTTCAATTTCAAACATAGGAGCTGGACTGGCAGACTCGTTAAAGATAGTACGTGTAGTACTTGTTGTTTCCATATAAGTCGATAGTTTCCTTACACATTTGTTGTTCTGTTTTTGCAAAAACGCAAACTTTCGGTCAAAAAAGGATCATGTTTCCCTTTCAGTTCTAGTATGACACAAAACTGAACTAAGTATAAAACGATTTGCGGTGTTTTGAGGTTCTCGTCATTTTGTCAGTTCTTTGAATTGTTGTTTGCAACAAAGTGTAGCAGCAAACGACGTTTCCTTAGTGGCGTGAAATTGACACGTATTTTTATCTTATCATTCAAATAAGACCATTTTTATTATTTCTTGTTATCACTTATACATGAATTCAGTGCATGTTTTCACCGAGGGCCTTCTCTTTTATAGGGAAGAAAAAGAGAGGTGGATTCGAGCGAAATACGAGTCAAAGGAGATGTTGAAGGATTTGCCGCACTCCGACTTTTCACTTGGAGAGGTAAGAGTTTCAGAATACCACCATTCATTATAAGTAGTACAATGTAACAAGAATTACCCAAGTTGTTATGTGCTTTCAATCTCTCTTCCTTTTGTCAGAAAGTAAAGGAGCGACTTCGTCCATCTCTAGCAATGCAGCCTTACTGAAAAGTAAAAAATGTTTAAATTGACGTGTTTTGTTTAACTTTAAGGTGATTCAAAACCTTGAAAGGTTTGGCTTGCCTTTATTAGTTTTAACAACCAAGCTGACAATATTCTTTGTTTTATTTTCTAGCAACTCCACGATGCCGTCAGCAAAGAAGATCTTCCGCTGTGCATCTTATTGCTGGCTCACTGTGGTACAGAGGATGTGAGTGCGGCCAGCGATGACGCAGATGGCTTCTCGCCTCTTCACATCAGCTGCTCACTAGGAAATATTGTAATTACCCAACTGTTAATATGGGTGAGTAAAAGTCTTTCTTTTCCGCCGCACACCGTCACACAAGCATCGAGACTCAATGGTAGTCAGGGTTTTTAGTATACCCTTTCCTGAGGGATTTGGCACTCATTCTTCTGGCATTTGAGGTCCGAACGGAACTCAAATGGGCCCCACTTCTTTGGATAAACAGTGCAATAGACCAATTTCGATATAATAAAATTCAACCAGAAACAAAAGACATCAACACGAGACTCTGGGGAATAATCCATACAAACTCTATATCTTACTCCCCAAAGCCTCGTATTGATGTCTTTTATTTCAGGCTGAATTTTAATATATCGAAATCCGTCATTTCTTTTTGGCCCTTCCATTTTTGCGATTTAGAGTTTCACTCAAATGCTTTTAAATTTTAAGATCCTAAATGAGAACTTGACCACTTCAAGTCCATTTAGCGTTCTTGCTCAATGGTTCAAGTGTCTAATATTTTCAAAATCACGTTTTAAGGGTTGGGTGCAAGAGTAACAACGCCATTGGCTTAATAGAAGTGAAAAAGGGAAATATTGTGGGTTCGAAATAAAAGCAAAGTTAGTGTTAATATACATACCGGTACTATCAGATATAAACATATATAAGGGGGAGATGTATTGACGCGCAAGAAATAGACTTGAGAATCAGTAAGAGCTAGTTGTAGCTATAGTCATTTCAACGAAATGAAAGCAGATGGTTTTTTTTGTTTTCTCTTTTAAAGCTCGCAGATGACACTATTCCAAATTTGTTCCACACTTTTGAGGATGTAATTTACCATTGTACAGTTTTGGTTTTGGAAAAGAAAAGTTGGCTGAAGCTGTATCTGAGAAAATATTTAAATATTTCAACAGCTTTCTGCTTGTGTTCTTACTATTTGTAACCTGTTCTGACTATAGTTCAGTTTCGTTATTAATATTTCCGTTTCTTTCTCCTAGTCATTTGCTGATGTGAAAAGGTTGGACGCTAAAGGTCGATCTGCCTTGTGGTACGCCAAGTCCGCCGGGAGTAAAGAATGTGCAGACATTCTTCGACACAACGGGTGTAATGATCTGGGGACAATGATTCCCAAAGGAAGCGATGTGGTGTGCTAGTCGAAGCTATCATATCGCCCTGGATCATTGTGACAGTTATAGTTAATTACAGAAATAACTTTCGTTTTTATGCGCATGTCAATTTTATTTATACATACTATAAATTGTATATATTAAAAACTGTATTGAGAGTATGAATTTGCTATTTGCCTGAAGAGATCTCTTATTTCAAAGATAAAACCTGAAGTTGCGTTAGTTCTCCTATACTAAGCATTGATTTTCTTTATGGTACGTTTTGTGACTATAGACGATAAAATTACGCAGGGAAACCTTAATTGTTAAAAATTCCAGTTGGTCGAAGATGGTCCAACACATGCATACAAACTAAGATATTGTTTCACTGCTTGTGCGTTTTAACACATAGCGAACTAAAGTTAAGAAAACGGGACGGTGTGCTAGATTTTTTTTTCGTGTTTTTTTTTTTTGTCGCTGCGTAAGTACATTTCCTTAATCTCCGTCAGAAACTCTTGTCACGGTTACTGACTCGATACATTCGCCTTTCTGAAAACGTTATATTCAGAAATCTAAACTTCATTCGTCTTCATAACTGTAGTGAACTCGCACAAACGAAGAGTTTATTTATTAATTTATTGTAAATTACATACGCAACTTAAGAACACGTGTTGACTTCGAAGAAATCCATTCTCCGTGTTACGACCCGCTATGCATGGTTTTGCAAACGCTTTCTATTTTTGCCTCGAGAAAAGAGAGAAGTCGTGAAGAGGATTTAGAAGTGAAGTTTAAACTCGGCTTAGCGCCAAAAGAGGTATTATCGTTTATTAGCTCACTTAGTGGTCGTAGACAGTTCGACGGTATCTTGGTGCCGTCAACACAAAGTTGGTTCGTCACATGTTGGTTGGCTTCCCTTTTTAAGCGATCTCTTTAGGTCGTTTCGTCAAACGCTTGTAGCTTCTGAGCCAAGGCAATGCAAACGTATAGTCTAAGAGATTTTGTCAAGAATTGATCACTTGTCGCGGTAAAGCAATACTTTAGAACACAGACTTGTATCCGACTCCCCTTGGTCCGAAACAAAGGAAATGTTTTCTATCATGAATCAGTTGCTCAACTTCATCTCACTTATTCTTACAAACACAACGTTACGGTAAGAAGACAGGCAAGCACGGATAATTTTGTTTACTATGTCGAATTGAAAATGCTATGAATACTTTTGTAAATGCAAAAATCGGAGAATGACTATTGAATCGAATAATGTGCGAGAAAAGCTGGTGATGAACATAAATAAACATGTAACGACTAACGTGAGCTTCGTTCAACATCAAACGAGCATTTGCAACCGCGCTGGATTAGTTATTTGAAATTGTGATATTTGTGCACAGACAATAGAATACAGATTCCTTATTTACTGCTCGGTTGGTGTTCAACGTAAGCCACGTGACGTGTAACATGGCAAAGGTATAATAAAATATTTATCATTACGGTGACTGAGGTTTCTTTTGTCTATTTCTTCTGCAAGACAAATGGTCCCCTCTGTAGGCTGCATGAGCGAGTACACGGAATAAGAAACATTGCAGGACTTTCTCCCAGAGATTCAGTAACGAAAGACAGAAACAAGGAATAATTGCCCTTTCTTTATTTTCCGTAATAATATTACAGTTTTTCGTGTGGTGTGATCGTCCGGGTGAGAGTTCCCTTTTACAGTTACAGTTTCTTAAAATAATTTCCCAGAAGAGGCCTTGTCAGATTTCGTCGTTTGCAAATGGAAATGTTCGCATCCATAATATGGTCTACAGATGATCATATTTGGGCAATTCATGACAAGAGTGACCCTCTGTTAGAGAGAGGGGCAAAGCATTGTCATTTTTGATGCCAGATCCTTATGGAGAGAGGGCTGCAGCTTAACATTTCCTCTATTAAATGGAAAAAGGGGGTTGGGGTATGCGTATTGTTTCTGGCATAACTGGATATGGAGCATGTTTTGTCCGGCTCCCTCCTTAACTTTTTACCCGCCATTTGATACCAAACATAATTTCAAATTTTCAGAATAAAATATTTTCCTGAAGAGCTCTGACTTCCCCTACTGAGCATTGATAATCACGGACGCCCGACCCTCTGTTGAGCAGCATGTAAAGCTTCCTAAAACAGCCTGTGATTTTGCTGTTTATTGTGCTTTTGATTTTACGTCATTAAGCTACAAGTTATTAGATAACCCTTCCATCACTTTATGTATTGTGCTCGTCTTGTCACGACCCGGTCTATTTGCTTGAGCTGCAAGTTGATAGAGGATCCTTCCGTCACTTTATGTAATGCACTCGTCTTGTCACGACCCGGTCTATTTGCTTGAGCTGCAAGTTGTTAGATGATCCTTCCGTCACTTTATGTAATGCACTCGTCTTGTCACGACCCGGTCTTTTTTAATAAGCTACAAGTTGTTAGATGATCCTTCCGTCACTTCATGCAATGCACTCGTCTTGTCACGACTCAGTCTATTTACTTGAGCTGCAGGTTGTTTTATGACCTTTCCATCGCTTTACAGTTCGCCAAGTGATAACTTAAATGTAGACCTGTTGACCTTAATGCGTTCCTCTAGTTACGACTCTGTCTGTTTGATTGAGCTACAGGTAGTTTTAAGACCTTTCCATCGCTTTACAACTCGTCAAATGATAAATGTCGACCTGAAACCGTAATGCATTCCTCTTTTCATGACTCCGCGGCCTATTTGCCAGAGCAACAAGTTGTTAGATTAACCTTTCCTCACTTGCAATTCACCAAGTGCACTTATGTAGTCCTGTAGACCGTAATGCGCCCGTCTTGTCATAACTCGGTTTATTCACTTGAGCTACAGGTTGTTGAGGTGACGCTTCCACCGCTTGCACGAATGGTCAAACCTGTGTGTGAGCCACTGTTCTTGCAGCCGCTCAAAACGTTCTTTACTGAGAAATAGTGGCTTCCCTCTCCTGCAGACAAAAAAAGTTCGATTGTGACTATGCCAACAACAACAAAAATAAAGTCAACAACAATGAAACAATAGTAATAATAATAGCAGCTTTAAATGACACCATTTTCTCGAGGTTTAAGTTAATGGCGCTTTACATTAAAATGTAAAATGCCTTAACGTTCTATGCTGTTTTGAATGCTGTGTTATGGGTCACACTGTAAAGGCAAACGAGACAGGCAGGAAAAGAGTCCAAGAGGCAGACAGGCCAAGGGAAAGACAGACAAGGGGGCAGACAAACGCCGGAATTTCAGCTATTGTTTCTGCTACGACCAACAAATCTAACGGATGTCAAGGAAAGACCATGGGAAAACGGTTGATTTGTAGCTACGAGTCATGCAGAAGGTGCACTCTTAAGGAAATTAGTAGTGAAGAATGGAAGAACGATTGATCCTCTCATACAGACACCAGTCGCGCATCACTAATAACCACTCATCACTGCCAGGTCACAACAACTACGCACGCATGAACTGTGGCAGGAGACGAATGCATTCTCGTACCCAGAACCCATGCGGCCTACGGACAAAAGAAGAGCTCTGGCTGGCCGCAACGGTATTCTCTGACTTTTCGGCGCGTGTAATTCTGGATTTGGTGGGTCATTCTTCGTCATACACCTCAGATTTGACAAGTACCGTTTAAATCTTTTCAAATTTACCAGGGGTTGGCAACATTCATTCTCCCTGCTGCCAAATGAGTAGTTTTAGTTCGCCGAAAAGTCAGAGAACTTCTGACTTCCGTTGCCGATGAGGTCAGAGTCTTCATTTTGCCGTATGCCGCACTTGCTCTGCGTACGAGTATGGAGACGAACGCTGATGGCGCTTCAAAATCCCAGTTTTGCGGCAAAGGTAAGCAGCGTGTAAATTTTTTGACCAGAAATTTACGAAGTTGACCTTTCACAGTTAGAAGAAAAGCAAGATGAGAAACCTCTGCTTTTTTTGCAAGCTGTTCTTGCTTTTAACAAGTCTGTGATCTTGGTTAATGTTTTCCCGACCCTCTCGGCTCGCAGACACCAGCTGAGTATTACTAACGACCCAGTGGAGCCACCCAGCAACATTCCTACAGATTCACTTACCTCAGCTCCCTGTCTTCTTCTCCAAAACTGTCGAGATACACTGAGCCCCAAATACAGACTCGCTCCGCACGGACGATGATTACTAAGGATGACAGGATGATGAGGAATATTCCCGTCCCGGATCCGCATTCCACTGAGTGCTGTGACAGAGTAAGGGAATATTAGCGAGTTAGTTCAGAATATTTTGTACTCCGTTAAACAATTAATGCAGTTAAAGGGTGAAAAACATACGAAACACTCCACTCCCACCAGGTCGTATTTTTTCCTGAACTGGGTGTTTAAAGTAGGAAGATGCACCTGGGTACGTTATATGTGTGTTGAATAACGTACCTGGATACACTCAAACTTTCGGTCTTCGTTGCAGCAGCATTGACCTTGTAAACAAAGGAATTTACCGCACACCAAGCAGACTGCAGGCTCATCTGGGTTGGTGTTACACTTTTTGCACGCTCGTTTCCGGTAATGTTGAATCAAGCTGAAATACACCAGTGGCTTTCGTCAAAAAGAGCAACAAAATTGTGGCCTTTAAGGTACTACAGAGAAGCAACACCAATACAGTACTTCATTCAGATACAATGCTACCATTTGTAACAACAGAAAAAAT
Organism: Parazoanthus swiftii; assembly: GCA_025403585.1. NCBI lineage: Eukaryota > Metazoa > Cnidaria > Anthozoa > Zoantharia > Parazoanthidae > Parazoanthus > Parazoanthus swiftii. The sequence goes on along the minus strand of JAOBYE010119226.1, from coordinate 8,978 downwards.
GTGGTCTACTAAACAAAAAATGTAAAACTTTGAATTGGTCAACACAAAAAACCTTGAATAAGATTTGTTGACAAATTATCATATCCCGCCGCTTGCTTTATCACGTGTAGATCAAGTTTCAGGTTTAACGAGACAGAGAGCTTGTTTTCGTCTGACCATGAGCTTATTTTGGGTATTTTATTGAAAACATTATAACTTGAAGAAATTATTACTGAAATAGAAAGATACATTTTAGCTAATGAAATATTGGAATCCCGCAGATAAACTCTGAACAAAGGGGGAAAATTTGTTTTATAATGGTCAATTCCCCTTCATCTACCCCCTACCCCCCCAAAACACGACAACAATAACAAAAAAATAAACAGTGAAACAAAGAACATCCGTTTCCTCAAGGGTAAAATGGGGCTTATCGTTATGTCTGCATGTATCAAGAGGATATGACGTACCTGTCGTATCGCTCCGGAAGAGACAAGAGTCTTGGGGCAGGCCACTGATGCATTGTGGGTAACAACTCCTGCGAGATAAATCAACCTGACGTCAGCAGATAACAATATTCCTTCTGTTCCATTTAATGCACATCATACTTTAAAAACGTCACCAATACAACCACCACCAGAATCTTTTCTCCCAAACTCAAAGAACCATTAACTGGTAGATGCTGAAGAAAATCCGAAAGATTACAAATAAACTTAGATACAAAATTACAACTGTAGAGTTGCGACTACAAAGTTTGTCTGAAAAAATTTCCTGCGAAAAACTGTGTGCTTTGGTTTCAATCAAACTGAATAATAAAATCAAACATTAAACCTGACTGGTTCCATTTGATTGAACGATTCTAATGTTACCAGTGAGAAGCTCTAGAAGGTTTCGTACCCTAGCAGAGGTAGCGGCTGAACGCATGGTCACTGAGCACAACCTCTCGCACCACTCTTTAACGATGCCTATTGGTCTATTCTGAGGCCAGCGAAGGCACTGGGCACAACTAAATGCTGTGGCTCCCGGAGAGTCGTCAGGAGCGGGACAAAGACCTAAGGCGGCGCCTAACACCTGAAACTCCTGGTCTGACACCTGGAATGAAACATAAAGGATTTGTTGTAAGATAGTCTGGTTGGTTTGAGGCACAAGTGCCTAGGCTAGATCAACAAAACATTTATCAAAATTAGAAAAAGAAACAAACGCAAGCAATCAATTGTTTTGTTTTACCAAGTGCTTTGCTCGTTAACAAGAATACTTCACAATGAGTCGAGGCAAGCTCCAAGGTCAATAAACCTCTCATTTTCGCAAATTCAAGCCAAGCAAGTGCGATATTGGCATTGTGAAACTAAGCTGAGAAGAGAAATGATTCGCTACCCTTAAGGAACTTGGCAAATAGAAGTACGTCGATTTCTAGATTAGTATCGGACGGGTTCTAAGGGACTGGAGTTGCTCACATTTTCTACGAAATACAGAGAACATTCGCACTCTATGTTACTTCTCGGACGACTTTACAGCTTCCTATGTTCTCTGCAACTCAACACAGAAGAAAGCTATATTTTAAGTATCGATACACTGTTAAACGAACACAACACAAAGTAGTATTATCGACATGATCCCTTTTGGCGCTTGATAAGCCTGTTACTTTCGAAGCAGCTTCAAGGTCCCATGAGCAACAAACCAAAGTTTGAAAACGACCAACCACCCCACAAATAAATATCATCAATATTCGTTGATTGTCGCAAAACGAACTTTCTACTGCCGTTTGCCAAAAAAATTCATGCATTAAAAGTAAGAACATAATAACAAGTTCAAGTACAGGATCTTTTCGATGTTTTCTTTTCTAACGTGTGACAATGGGAATCTGAACTTGTTACTCTTATATATACTGTAAAAGTTGAAGTCTAAAACAAACTAGACTTCTGCTCCTTCCAGTCACCCACACATACCCAGGTGTTATTCCAAGCTGAACACCTTAACCCACCTGAACATCCGGGAGCTCGATGTCGTAATACAATGAGGAAGCCAGACTTGCGAGCTGCAGGAAAGGTAAGCAGTGCTGCTGGATAGACTGCTCCACCGTGTGAGGAGACCAAACGGATGAGGAGATCTGACAAAACAACACAATCAAATATTCACTCATCTGTAAAACTAGTGCTTCAAAACCAGTGCTGGTACATTCGCTTCAAACCTTGTATCCCATATTTCATTAAAACCCATGCAGTGTTTCATTCGTGTGTGTGTGCTCACACTATAAAGCACGTCTCCCTAATTATGGAATCTTAGAATGCCTCACTAGTCAAGGAATATTTCAATGTGTATTTCCAAACAATTCGATTAAAGACTGAAAGCAATCCCCCACTTCTCTGAAGTTTTCAAATATTATCAATTGCTTTTAGTTATTCAGAGAGTATTTAATTCGCATGCAAAACAATAAGCTCTCAAAACTCCCCAAGTTACGGATAAGACAAAGAAATCCTAACACATGATTATTTGTTTCTGTAGAGAAGTGTTGGACGTGATTTTAGATATAATTACTTCTAAAGCGCTTTCACGTTTAAACTATCAAAATATTAAAACTGAGAAAAAAGCTTACTCCCATCAGCTGGTCGTCGTCTCTGAGCAAATTGCTGTTGGTAAGAAGATGCATGACATATCCCAGCAACATCTCCGTACTCAAGTTGTTCTGACCTTTCTCCTGTAAAAACAAACACAAAATGGAATTACGGAATAGTTTGGACTTACTAAAAAGGAAATGCCTTTTTTGGTTTCAAAATCGAAACTGCTGGTTCAGTCCTTTTTGTGGTTGTTTCTGATATGATAGAAGTAAGTAAAACTTACTATTGTGAGAACTTTCTTTCCTGTTTCCTGCCATGAGAGTCTTTCGTCCCCCATAAACTTGCAACATGTTTCTATCAAAGACTGGGTGAAAGCTACGTTAAACAACAGCTGTACAAGGCATCTGAACTCCCCTGCAAGGTAAGCAACGCTTGTTCAGAACCAGTGTACTCTTCCAGTCATTAGCTGAACATCCAAAGTAGAAATTATTGCTACATATGCTGTGCAGGTTGAGTGAGTTATCCTGCGACAACTCTACATCTGTCCTAAACACCGGGATGCCATTTCGTCCCATGATGAAATATCAGGGAAGAACTCACGTAAACAGAGTTTCTTTGACGACCCGGAATACAAAAAACGGTATCGATTGGACGTGCTCGTCCCGGAAGATTAAATTATATCCCAGCACAGGACTGAACCCAAGATGAAACCACTGGTGAAATGATGAAACCCACCTCGGTTGTCGTGTAAACGAGTCCTAACATGTCTACAACTGAGAAACATGAAACTTTCATTTAGATTCTCGGCAATAAGCAATAGCGATTTAGCTCTCGGAATTTTCGCACTCGTAGAATTTTAAATACTTAGCGTTTCGCTAATACCTTTTATTTAGTTTTTCCTACGTGACATTCATCCAATAAATTACTTACTTAAGCTCAAAGGACATGGCCACGACAGCATCAACTGTAGTAACAGTGAAGGTGCATCTCTCAGCAACAGCGGCGCTTCCGTTAAACTGTGTAAATTAAACTTAAAATTAGCAACAGTTTTTAACAGTGACCACTAGAGTGAACTTGTTATTAGCTTGTAGTCACACACCAGTAAAAGGCTGCGCTGGACCCCCACTGAGTTACTATTAAAACTGCAAGACTAATGCAATCTGCAGGTATCAGCAGTTTGAAATTGCGAAGTCTAGAATTTGTCTCGGCTAAAAAAGAAGAGAAATGCGGTTACCTTACGTACATGTTTCAAAGGCGTCAACTAAAACGCCTGGGTCTGCTATCTAGGAAGGAGGGGGCAGGGGAGGGGAGTGCAACCTATTCTTCTTCCACTTTTTTGGGTAATGCATTTTAGCTTCCCACCCTGCCCAGAAACTAAAAATATGTTTCAGTGATCCTTTATCCCCCGCTAGTCACACTGGAACCACACTTTCGTACCATCAAAATAAAATCAATTTTATTCTCATTTTAATCCCAAGATCTTAACCTTTTATTTGCTCTGGCCTACCAAATAGAACTTCGAATCAGAGTCTGTCGACCCTTCCTCTCCTTAACCAGTGACTCTGGAATGCAATCTCATCTCACCTGCCTACAAAGGATCACCTTGTTCCCTACAATAGCCTACCAAATAATATTTTAATTCGCAACTTCTTGTCTTGTCGGATTCAAATGTCTATACTACATTACCAGGTGAATTCTGGTCCCCAGTCCAACCTACAAGTTATTATGTCATTTCCTACTCCACCCTAGGAAGTAATACCTTGTTTCAGTCTCTCTCAATCCTTCGCTCCCTGTCAAGTCACACCAGGAAGACAACTGAGGACTGACCAGGGTTTGGCTGTGAAACTGAAAAGCTTGAGCTAAAGCAGCTGCCGAAAAACAACAGTGATTAGAAGTATTGACATAACATAAACGAAACTTTATTTAACTTCAATGCGCTGGCAGTGGTTGCCCATTCTCCCAAGCCAGTGGCTTATGTTTAATCGCTCGACGACACAGATCTTGGCGTGAAAGTCGATTTTGTGGAGGGAGGAAAACCGGAGAAAAACCCTCGGAGTCAGAAGCAGATCGACAAATCTCAGCCCACATGCGAAGCCCAGGGTTCGATCCTGGGTCCACAGAAGTGGGAGGCCCGAGCGCAAACCACTCGGCCATCCTGACATTTTTGGTGCTCGATTTGTTTCCCTCGGACACGAAGGGAAATAAAGCGAGCGCTAACATGTCACGAGAACATTGACTGAGAAAAAGTAACCCCCTGTTAGACAAAGCTGAGACACTACGAAAGACGAGACAAAAAAAACCATCCTGACATGGCCAAACTCGCATAACACCAGTCAAAAATGCATCACAACGCGATAAAACCTGGTGCGGGTGAGTCAAAAAGAATCGGCAAAATTCTCAAAAAGAAGGCTTTAAAGCCGCGTTCAGTAATATCAGTACAAACAATCTGTTGCTCTAGCACAAAGACAAGTGTGACAAGACGCACAGATAACACGTAACTTACATGAACCGCTGTCAAGATTGCAGCTTTGTGTATTTTGGCCAAACGAGCATATCAATCAATCAGTCAATCAATTAATTAATTAACTAATCACTCAATCAATCAGCCCATCAACCAATCAATCAACTAATCAATCAATCAATCAATCAATCAATTAGCCAATCAACAAATCAATAAACCAACCACTATTTTATAAAGGTAGACATATAAATACATATATGAAAGAAATCCCCAACCTTAAACCCCTACTACTTTTTTAGAAATCCTCTGCGGGCGACCTTTATTATCCACTATACCTAAAACCCATGTTAAGTTTCCGGAAGTCACCAACCCAAAACACCTATTACAATTTTCAGAAACCCACCACCCAAGACCCCTATTACAATATTTAGCCCTGACTCTCAACCAAAAACCTCTGTTAAAATATTTTTAGACATCCCAACCAAAATACCCTCATAATGTAATTGTGAAGCTAAGGACTGACAAAAAATAACAACAATTTTAAATAAAATGTAGATAAAGTCATAAAGTTTTAAAACTACAAAAAAGGAGGAAGGTTGCTTTTCGAGAGATACAAAATAACACGGAAAAAGCTTGTGTTTAAAATTATTTACGGATAGCGCTTTCCTAATCTCATTGTCAACGTTATTTCAATCTGAAACGAGGGCAACACAATTTGAGAAAGCATCTAGCAGTAAAAGAGTCCCTTTGACCATAGTTTGGTTATATTTTGACTTACCAAAACACGACCTCTTTTGTGAAGATTGGTTTCTGGAGAGCCTTTCTACCTGCTGCAGTTCAAGATTTGTCCTTAACATAGTACAGTGAAAAAAACAAGACATACAGTAAGGATACAAGTTTCAGTAACTTTGGTATTTCTACTAACACCCACCTAACTGTTCTACGTCACCCACTTCATTTTCATACTTACATCCTCCCGACTAGCCCAAACACCACAAGTCTATCCTTACACCTCCAAACAAGTACTTGACTATCCACACACCCACTTGATCACCCAACACCCGTCTGACTGCGATCGCTCTTACTTTGTTGTCCATGCAAATCTGACTGTCCCATTAACCCGTCTAATTATCCATACACTCGCACGTCTTCATACTCAATTAATTTAACTGTTCATAAACCCACTTAGATTTTCATTTGCCCACCCCGACTGTCCTATACCCCTACCTGACTGTCCATACATACACCTACACTTTCAAATGCCAACTCCCAACTAACCTATACCTCTATCGGACTGTCCATACACACACCTACATTTTCAAATGCCAACTCCCGACTAACCTCTACCTCTACCTGACTGTCCATATACCTACCTAATTGTTCATACGCCCACCCAATTGTCCTACCCCTACAGTATCTGGCGCCCACCGGAATGTCCCATCCCCAACATTACTGTTCATACACCCACCTAGATGATCATTTATCTATCGATTTTCTGTACTCCAACCTGACTGTTTAAACGCTTATGATATGAATGTGATAAGATAAAGTGCTCTGCAAATATCCCAAGTAATACCTGCTGGGCGAAAGCCCTGGAAAGGAAATAGGCCAACCTACGGAACAGATCATCGTTGCTCTACCAACTGAGCTACAAGACTAGATGGGAGCTGGTCGTGGGTAATTAAGATGGTAATGAAGTGGTAAATGAACACGTAACCAGTAAGGTTTGGCCGCTGAGCACTAACAAACAGGCAGAATGATGTGAATGTGATAAGATAAAGTGCTCAATCACTTACCTGACTGTGCCACACAGCAGCGAAAATTTCCGTTCCGGTGCCACTCTCTGTTGTTCACCGTCCAACACTACAACGGTCTCCACCACTGCTTTCACTGCTGCACCGAGGATGTTGAAGTTCAGTGCGCTGGCTGTAAGTTTGGTCATACTCTAGAAGATCGTCAAACAAAAGCATTTAAGCCCAAGCTTATCGTATGACCAAGGTCAACTCGTTCAAAAGTTGGGTCATGTTAAAACACAATAACAAATAAAGCTATTCTTCAAGTGATATACAAGGTAATGGTTTCTTGTGCCAACTATTTCAAAATTCGGAAATGTTTGGAATCAAGTCACACCAGACGTGAATTTCCAAGAAATTAAGAGTCAAATTACAATTATTGTCGACCAGATCAAAGTCTGGACAATGCATCACTTCACACTTCAGTCCTTTAACAGTCAAACCATACTTTTCTTTTTTTAAGAAAGACGATGACTGACTCACATTCTGTCGGTACTTCCTCAAGCTCGCATGGAGATCCTTCAGACATTCTTCATGACTCTTCTCCAAACCCTGTTTTGTGGGGCCAAAAGAATACATGAATTTTGATTGATTCTTCATTCAACAAACTTAAGATGTCAATATCATCCTAATTGAATACGAATTATTCTGAATAACAGACAATCATTAATTCTATAATATATATGTAGTTATAACTTACGGAGAATGAGCTAAAAGTTTCTATTTAGAGAGTGACTAAGAGAAATAATATTAAGTATTGAATGTATTACTTCAGTTGTTTCAGACAGACAGAAAAGGGCACGGAGACCGACAAGTCAACAGTCAAAATCCAACAAGTCAAGCAAATTGTTAGGAAAAGGTAGATTTGGAAAAACCATCTTACAGAGCATGCCACTCAACTGCAGAGAGGGTAATCTTTGTCAAAACCTGTTCGGGCATACGTACCTTGTTTAACAGCCGTTTAGAAAGAAGGATGTTTGAAGGTAGAATTGGCAGAACACCGTTTCCTAGCTGTCGGCACAGTGGACAAGTGAACTCCCCTAATCTCGGGTTGAACGACGGAATCTGATGTACTATGGAAACCTCTTCATCCTAAAAGAAACATCCCCCGCTTGTCAGAAAATGTTGAATAGCTGTCATACAGATAGCATATAAACAGCTTATAGCTTGTTAGTTAACTGATATCCTAAAGTCTAACTGCTTATAAGAATCTGTAACATTTTGCCCGTTAATTTCATAGTAAAGAAAACCGTTTCAATCCAACGAACTCGAAAAACTCTAAAGTTTCATTTGGAGTAAACTGGAGAAAAGTGGTAGTCAAAGTCACTCTAAATTTTGGTGACAAACTTCAACCAAACCTCGAAAGATCTGAGGGGCAAAACAAGACAGACTTGTTGAGGTCAGGGGGGAAAAGCAAACAAAACAAACACACCTGCAGAGATCTGAGATAGGACTGATGACACGAAATATGCAAGTAGTGACCACACGTCTGAATGTGGACACCGCCATCAGTTCCAACAGCGGACGCGTTTAGGCAAGCAATCTGAAGAAAGAGCATTCAAAATTACCATGATTAATAACGTATTCTAGGTATACTCGCGTCCAGAACTGTTTGAACAAGAAAAATAATAGCTGAAAAGAGAACGAACAGTGGACTGGAAGGGTCAACTGGATAATAGTGAACCAAAATATATTGTACAAAATGAAGTAATAGAGAAGAATAATATAGGATGGAGAGAAGAACGCAGCACAAAGGAAAGGAAACGCGGCCAAGCAAGAGGCAGTGTGGACAGAACAGAGCGAGGTAGAAAAAAAACAGGAGGAAGCACATCAGAACGCGGTGGAATGCAACGGAACAAAATAAGAAAAGGTAGAACTGGAGGACAGCGTCGATAATAAAAAGAACAGAATTCAACAACAGAATAGAATGAAACAAAATACAATGGGCCAGCAAAACAGAGTCGATTGTGGTGTAGGAAAAAACCGACAACATTTTTCATAAGAGTAGGCAAAGGAAACAAAAACTAAAATAGGTAGCGCCTAAACAGGGCATAATAATGAATGAATCAGTGAATGAATAAATGAATGAATGAGCGATTGAATCAATGATTGAATAATTGAATGAATGAATGAATGAATGAATGAATGAATGAATGAATGAATGAATGAATGAATGAATGAATGAATGAATGA
>JAOBYE010119004.1:0-19274 GCA_025403585.1 Parazoanthus swiftii | reverse complement strand
TAGTAGTAGTAGTAATAGTAGTAGTAGTAGTAGTAGTAGTAGTAGTAGTAGTAGTAGTAGTAGTAGTAGCAGCAGCATTAGTAGCAATAGTAGTAATAGTATTCTAGTTAGCACTATAACTAAATATTATAGTTATCATTATTATTGTTTATATTACTGTTATACGAGAACATTACAATTTTGGAACGTGCGTTGTACGCTGTGGATCTTCACTGACTGCGAATCTTCACTGTTGTTTTTTGTTTTGCTTAGACTTTTCCTCGGATGAAGAAGAGAGTAGCAGTTTTAATTCGCCAGAGCACAAAGCTAAGCGGAGCTACCCTGGGGCACTGGGTCAGAGTTTTCTTGCTCTCACGATTAACGCCTTAAAAGGAAGAGTAGCGATTTTCCCCACCAGCGTGGTAAGGCCAGGATCATATGATCTGTTGCATGCACCAGTCTATTTCTACTTCTACATGCGCATATGTCTGGTTGTCTACCTTTCTATCTGTCTGTCTGTTTATCTGTCTGGTTCTGGTTGTTTGTCTGCCTCTCTCTTCTTCTACAAACTTGCCAGCCCGGCTTCCTTCCATCTGCCCGTGTTTTGTGTTTGCCAAACACTTGTTTATCTCTTTGTTTGTCAGTGTAAATGTTATTCCGCTAACCTCTTATCCTCTATTCAATGTTAGGAACTTTCCGGATCAGAGGAAGAACAGAGCAGCAAGGACACGTCAAAACAGGACGATGGGGAACATGATAGCTCGCCCAAGAACAACCTGGGACAGGAAGTGATCGAGTTAGACGATATATCTTTCTTTCTAGTTGCTTGCTACAAAGGTCAGGTGGATCTGAGCTACTTGTGCCTCCAGTCCAAAAAAGCCAGCTTGTTCCATGCTCCTTCAGTTCACCCAGACCTCCACAAGAGCATGGAGTCAACATTCAGTGGAGCCGAGCTCCAGTCCACCATCCATCCATCTGAGGCCGGGGTACTGGGAGCGAGTTCCAACTCGGGAGAGCCAATGCTGGCGTTCGCTGTTAAAACGAGCTTTGATTCTGTCAAAAATGTCAAGGTGTGTACCAGTTTTACGTAACATGAACCTTAACAATAGTATTCATGATAGTACTTATCTAAATAATAATAATTGGTAGCATAAATAACAATAACAACAACAAAAACAACAATAATAATACAGTAGTAATAATAAAGGTCATTAAATAAATTCTCGCTGACAGACGTGCGGGCCTACATTATTTTTAAAACCATACCAATGAACAGTCTGTAAATAATAAATCAAAATTCCATCAAGTTTTCAAGATACGGAAACCATGTGCACGTTAGACTAGAGGCATCTGTTGATGAATGATCGTTTCCACTTTGGGTAAGATGTAATTATGCTCTCGTTCTCGTAGACGCGGAGAACTCTAGCAGGATAAAAGATCATTCGGCATTGGGTGTTATTGAAGACATTACTTTATAGCTGGCTGTCCCTAGATCTAATCACATTGGGTAGTGGTTTGTATGTGTTTGGCCGTATAACCATACTTCGCTGCGCGGTGAAAACATTTGATAAGGCTATCAAGTGGTTAGCTCTGACAGGGAATACCCATAGTATTTTGATAATTTCGATAACTCGAACTTCCTGATAACTCGAACCGCTTCAAATAACTAGAACAGCATTTGTTTTGTCTTCGTTCTGTGGATAGTTTGAAGATTTTTTCGCTTCCATTGAAGGTTCGGGTGATTCGGGGTCAGCTGTTATCTGTAACCCCATACTGATATCTGAGTTTTCGGCATATGATAAAACAATTCAGAGAATCACCGCTGAGATAATGGCACATATAAACCTTACTGTTAGCTTAGTTGTAGAACGAAACTTATTGACCGCAATTTCGAGAAATGTCTCTAAAATTAGCTCTAAAAAGCACGATAACCAAGTCTAAATTGGTGTTTTGTTGGGAAATGCCCGTCCCTCTCACTCACAGACAATTTAGTTTAACTGTTGCGTGCCCTTATTGGATTTTCGGGAAATTGTGCGATGTTGCTTTCTAGGTGGAAACACATATCGTGTGACTGTGATTGTTGAGAAGTCCTTACGTTTTGAGTTAAACTCTCCAAAATATCTGAAAAATCAGTGAATTCAATCTGTTTTTCAAGAACAAATCAAGCTGTTTTCCAAAACGGTTTCTAAAATTTGGTAAAACTTTACAAAATGGTAAATGTTGAAAATATTTTTGGAAGATCCCGAATGGCGCCTTAAAAAGGTAGTTGAGAAGCCTGGGATTTAATGGTGAAAGTATACGTGGGGACTCTTGGTATCTGAACATGTCGTGCTGTTTGTAACATTTCACAGGAAATCCTCTTCGCTCTTGGATTACGAGATGGGACTCTTCGACACAGAAATATGCCAGCAAATCAAACATGGATAAACCAGGTATGTGTTTTACAAATAATGGAAGTCATCCGATTTTGAAAACTCCCAATCGATTGGTGTTTACAACTTGTTCACAAATGCGGGTCTTTTCATGCAACCAAAGGATCCACTTAAGATGGCGAAACACTTTCTGTTGAAGGGGGAGATTTAAACTTTGTATTGGAACGTCGAGTGTACAGAGACGAAGACTTATACGGAACGTGTATATAATAAAAAAACTGCAACAACATTCATATTAAGCTATTCGATTTTGCGTAAGTATACCGGGTTAACTGAGCAAATAGACTACTTTCGTAAAACTCCCCAGTAGCCATGAACAAAAACTTCAGTCGAGGCTATTAAGGCCTAATTACAGCAAATGTATGAGAACTTGGAACTTTACCTCGACTTGAAGTTTTTGTCTATGGTCACTGGAGTAGTGTATAATGTTCGATGAAGGGAAAGCAATTTGACGAGTATAACATCGATTATCAAGCATCGACATCGACATCACAGTCCCACTGATCCATGTTGTGTTTATCACACCAGATAATGAGCTATATGGATGTGAAGGATGACGTCATCCTTGGGTTTGTGGCCCCGGCGGTTGTCACCGTGTTCCACGCCCATCTATGGAACTGTGCAGTTGACTACAGGTAACTAACTGGAAACCAGTATACACAGCCATTTTGTGTGACAACTGATTCTTCACAGTAAGATTTTTCCATATTTTTAAAGAGGTTCAAAAACAATTGTTTGTCTCTGACTTGATTAAAATAAGCGAATTGGAAATTGACAGTCCCCTTGCACCACGAGTAAAAAAGTCTGGAAAGCCTGAAATTCCATGAAAATGAGACCCTGTTCGAAATAAGATTTAATTGAGAGTAACCCAAAACAAACTGTTGTGCCACGAAAAATACCGAGCCGCTTGCAATGAAAAAGATATTGTTCCTTATTTGCTTTCCGGTATTGTTATGGCCCACCTATCTTTATCCTTTTTTTTCTGACCTCCAACTACTCGACCTCCATTCTGTCTGTTCATGTGGTTATTTAATCTCCCCATTCCCACAGGCCTATTCACCTTCCGCTGCGAGTGTTACTGACCATAGAATCGTTCAGCATTTCCAGTAACATCACCCTCGAGTCAACAGTGTCCCTATTACGGTGAGCAAATTCTCTGCAAAGACACGTCGCTAGGGTATATTTGTGTTTGTGCGTGTGTATCGTATACGTGCGTACGTTGTGCGTCTGTCTGTGTTTGTGTCTATGTTGGCTAGGTTTGTGTTTGAGTTATCGTCTGCGTTAAATTTTGTCTTCTCGCGTTTGTGTTTGCGCGTGCTTGTGTTTATGTTTTAATTTGTGTCTGTCTTGTGTTTGTGCATGCGTTTGGGTTTGTGATTATGTCTAAGTTTGCCTTTGATCCAGTTGCACTTGATGTACTGATTGTCACAACGCTCTTGGATACCGACTCGAAAGTATTTGCAAGCCAGGCCTTCTTACATAGGCTTATTTGTGTTTGTTGGTCTACCGATAGAGTCCCATTTTCAATTCAAACTTTCGAACTTTTTTCAGGTTTATCGTGGAAGACGCTGCACTGCATTTGTCAGACAAATGTAGCGGGCCAACGGATCTGAAGAGTGAGTAGACGCAGTTGTTTCTGAATGTCGAACCCTCGATTAGCCGAACTTCCTTATCGTTCCACCTTCAAATCATTCTCATATATAATTACTTCGATCATAACCCGAACAACCCATTCAGTCGAATCATTTTCTCGTTTGTCTCAAGGTTCGAAATTTCCAGTTTCAGGTTGTAGTGAAAAAGTTGGCTCGTCCAACAAATTGTGCAAAATAAAGGCATGGCGGCCATATTGGTGTCCATAACAAAAGACGACGTCACGTGAAAACGCTTTAAGCCTTTATTTTTTGTCATTTAACTCCCTGGGGATTGAGTGAAAACGCTCTATATACAGAATTCTAAATAGCTCATATCAACATTGATAACCTTGAATATTTAGCATCAAGTCGATGCTAACACGAGTAAACGAGTCTATAATCGTTTTAGTCAGCATCAATTACGAATACGAAACTAGACTATTGTCCGCAAATCTTTCTTCTAACTTGTTTCCTTCCTGCAGATTATGTTTGTATCATGGACCTCGGACTTTTTGAGATTTCGCTGTACATGAGTGATGGAAGCGAACGGGTAGGGTATACAAAATGTGATATTATTCCTTTAAAACCTTGATTTGATCATGCTTTCTTAGTTGTTATTGAATGGATATATAGTTTCGTGTTGGGACTGAAGTATTACTGGAAATCATGAGCTATAGCGATGTCAAATTTCATACGTAGTGGTTACCCGGAAGCGTAAAGCCGGATCTCAATTTTTGTTGGCAAAAACATTTTCAAGCCTTCGTGTCTTTCTTTTTTAATATATGGCCAAATAATACGAATTTTCGAAACTTCATTAAGAACTTTTGATAATTCTTGAAACCTTTCGGAAAGTACTTAGGAATCTATAACCTCACCTGGGAGAATAGGAAAAGGCGCCACTGGGATCTGGAATGTAGTTTCAAATACGTTTTGGAAGTGGTTTAATTTCCAGTAAAATACTTGTATATTATCCATTAACAAGCCTAAACGATGTGGGACTCCCTGCTTAATATGCAGAAAACGCTCTAGCTATTTGTTAGTGTAATTTTGATGAACACTTATTTTTTTTGGAGGAGGAAAGAGGTAAAAGAACTTCAAGAGTTCTAGTATGAGGATGGAGGAAAAGGGTTTTGCTTTACAAGAAGTACCCTAATAGATAAAAAGAAAAAAAATTATTACATTTAGTTATTTTTTTTAGCGTCATCCCAAGTTGGAGCTGCGCATGTCCAACAACACGCTAAACATCAGGACATGTTCAGATTCGTGCTCAGCCTTGCTTCAGCTGATCCAGTACATAGCGGCCGACGGAGACCTGGTGCCCCAATACACAACGGAAGACGAAGAGGAAAGCATTCCTGGGGTAGGTGTTTGTAACTCGAAACAACCCTGCACTAGCACTGACAAAATATAATGCTTAGGTTAGGTCAGCTCAAGCCTACTCCCGACCAGTCAAGAAATAGTACCATCTATTAAGTTTAAAGTGCGATGATTTGGTGTGTTGAAACGTAAACATAGGCATCATCATCATCATCATGATCATCATGATCATCATCATCATCATCATCAGTGCTGTGAATGACAGAAACATTGGCACTAACACAAACTCTAACCTGAGTGTCACAGCAACACCTTCATCATCACCACCACCAATACTGTCAACACAATCACCAGTACCAACACCAACCGCAGCACCATCATCAAGGTTATTTCCATCACCAACACTATTTTTACCAACACCAGCCTTAGGATCACCAACGCAATCACCAATACCCATGCAATCACAATAGCACTTCGTCAGCATGGATACCAACATTATCAACACTCGTCATCGCCGTCGTCGTCGACGCTATCATCATTACCATAACCACCATCACTAATGTTACCACTGTCACAACCTGCAACATAGTCAGCAACACCATCACCCACAGCAATACTACTATCATTACTAACGTCACCATCTTTGATGCCATCTCCGACACCACCACCACCACCAACAACAACAACAATCTCATCAGCATCAACTTTTGTATCAGCTACTCGTTTCCACCAATACCATGTTTAACAACATCACTACAACACCATAATACCATTTAACAGTAGCACCATCACTAGTCACAAACACCAACCTAACCAACACCAATATCACTATCAATGACGTCACCAACATGAACACTAAGGTGAAACAACGTATACTCCTTCAGTGACACGAGTTTGATATTCTATGTTTTACAAATGTTATTGGGATTACCATTAAAATAAATGTTGTCAAGACTATAAAACCATTTTTTTTTCTGTTTTCTAGACTCCTAAGCGATCAGCAGCATCTACTGATCCCCCCGTAAAACAGATTTCTGTTGATGAGAGCGAGATGAGCAGTTTGATGAAAGAAGCAATGGATGATGCTGTTCCATTCGATGTGGCACCAATCCCAAGAAAGGTATGGAGCTTCGGTTTCGTTTGTGGCTTCTCGGTAAATAGTTACCAACACATCGTGATCAGTTATATTAAGGTTTCTTGCTTTCTTGCTATAGCAATTTATACAAAAAATGAATATGTATTCGACGACTCAGTGTTTTTCTTAAGGCCGGTACACCGGTACACCGGTACATTGTACAGACGTTCCCCCGTAGCTGTACCGCCTTTCCCCAGCAATGGCGTATGGCAAGTTTTTTAACTGAGTCACCAGATGACAAAATTGCATCAGTTTCTAGGACTCTAAATTTCAAAAATGTTCTGAAGGATGCCCCCCAGACCCCTCTTGATGCTTGCATCTTCGGCACTTGATGACTTCCAACCCAGGTGTACCTGCTTTCCCACTTAGTGTACCCCATTTCCCAAGGCTTAAGAAAAACACTGCGACTGTAGATAGTTTTGAGTTTTTCGCTGCAACAAATTTGTTATGGAATAGGGTATACTAGAACCAACGTTGTTGTACTCATATAATTGTCAACGGTTAGCAAAGTTTTATTGTTTTTAAAAGTTGGCGTGTAAGCATATAAAGCATAAGAAACTTACTTAACACAACGGAAAAAAAAGAGGAATACCAAGTGAATACCAAGAAAAACAAAGGATTACCATTCGCGCGACCACTGTAGGACATGTTCACGTGACTATCTTTGTTTATTGTTTTTTCCTTAGTTTTTATTTTTTATACTTGTACTTATGTCATCTCTCAAGTGTGAATCGGGCTTAACGTGCTGTCTTGTGTGTTATGGTTTCAGGGTTCAAAGAGCGACTTAAGCAGGCAGGTGTCACGCTCTCCCAAACCAGATCTGTTTCTGTTCCCAGATGATCAACAGAATCGAGTAGAAGAGCAATTAAATGAATTGAACTTTACTGAAAACTGTTTTGGTGAGGAAGAAGAGGAAGAAAAGATTGAACAGGACGAAAGTGATGAAGAGTTTTGCATTTTGGAACACCCGGAGAAAGAGCTGGAGGCCAACTTGTCTGATGAAGTAATCATAAAATGTTTGGTCGAAGACAAGATAACCATTGTAGAGAACCATTTTATGATGCCGGTAAGTCACAGCAGTATACTTCCATCTCTGAATTTCACTTGTATTTCAGGCTAAAACAATACATATAAATGTGTATTTCCATTTGATCGAGCAAAACTGTATTTGGCAGATCTAAAGTACTCGAGATATGATTTTGTTGTTTGCATTCTATTATATACTTACCCTTAGTGCAGGAGTTACACACCTAAATTCATAATATGAAAATCTGAACGACCTGATATACAATTGCGTTTAAGACTAGCAAGAACTGGTGGCGTTAATCAAGTTCGAATAGTGTTTATGTTGGTACAAATATTTTGAAAATGTAAACAAAGTGTGGCGTAGCGAAATGTGTGAATTATCCGTCCAACAACAGTTTTCGTTAAAAAATAAATAAATAAATTGTAGTAGTTAAATAAAAAAGTTATTCAAAATATGGAATGCAGTACACTTGTAGTAATCATGTAGGGTTAGACAAAAATGTGGTTAAATATATCATCATAGTGCTTTTACTCTAGACCAGTTCTTAAATTATGAGTAAGACGTACATTTAGCTTGTACCAATAATGTGGTTCAGGTATAAACTCAGTCAGTAAAAGGAAAGTTTCTTTTAAAAAAA
This sequence comes from Parazoanthus swiftii, assembly GCA_025403585.1. NCBI lineage: Eukaryota > Metazoa > Cnidaria > Anthozoa > Zoantharia > Parazoanthidae > Parazoanthus > Parazoanthus swiftii. The sequence continues at coordinate 11,116 of JAOBYE010119004.1, read as the reverse complement.
ACCCAACGTCGTTGAATAATTTCTTGTTCCTTCCTCAGTTTGGCCGTGGAGACCAGTTGCGTGCCCCTGATCACTACCCACCAGCGGTCTACCGTTACACTTTGAAAGAGATGTCCATAGTTTGGCAGCTTTACGGAGGACGCGATCTTGGGACATGCCCAGAGGACACGCCCAGGAAAAAGAGGTTAGAATACCCAAACAAGGGAGATAGCGACACTAAACTATATAGTGTTATTGTTCGAATCGTCTACCTGACAAAACATGTATCTAAATTGTCCACTTTCATATAACCGGTCACCGCTGATTGCAATGACCATAAGCCACTTTCTAAATCACGCGCAGAGCAAAGTAACAAAGGAAAAAAGGTTTCTGGTGGTTACAACCCCTGTTTACATCATTCTGTGACATATTTAAGGTTTTATCCTTTACCTTCTTTCGAAAACAATCGATCTTGTTTCTTTCTTAACACCACATGCCATGTTTCAAATACGTGTAGCCCGCCAACTGAAGCGCTATTGTTGCTTTGCGCAAGATTGAGAAAGTAGCTTATAGACTCATTTCTTTAGCGTTAGCCTTGACTTGGTGTTGAATTAACATAAATAGCAGCGAGGACGATTAGAAGTTGGAGCCACTAGAAACTTATTCAACGGTCGAATAATTGTTAGTCTCTTCAACGACTCCATAATCTGCAACACTGATTAATCGAAAATCAATTACAGATCGTTACTATCTTTATGGGCCCGGTTGTACAAAGAATGGATAACTTTATCCAGCGGATAAATCCCTATCCAGTAGATAAACAGTACGCGTTCTTAATTTTGATTGGACAACGAGCAAATTTTATCCACTGGATAGGGATTTATCCGCTGGATAAAGTTTTCCACTCTTCGTACAACCGGGCCCTGGTTTGCATCAACTTTCCAAACTTCATTCGAATATGACATCACTAGCTTGCTGTGTCCATTTTGTGTGTATTGTCAAAGCAAGATGTGGAACCAAACTGACGAATCGAATTTATCTTTTTTTGGTCGGGAACACAATGCTAAAACTTTGCAGTAAAGTAAGAGGAACGTATATCATTGTTCATTACAGTTTTTTTGTGCTTTCACAATTTGCAATCAGTATTTACACCGATACACACCCTCAGTAAGGACAAATATTTAGCAAGGCAAGGAGGTAGTGTATGACTTTAAATGACAGTTGGCATTTGCCGTAAACGCTCTAATAAGCCCTCCCTCTGTAATAAGCCTCCCACCCATGAAGCTTCAAGTTTCTGATAAGCCCCCCTCCCCCTTCTAACCTACTATAAAGCTGTGTCCCATTTCAGAGAAAATTAGTGACTCCACTGCCTTAACCTTTGTTTATTAGCGCGTTTTTAATAAGCATCTCTAATAAACCCCCTCTCCCATAGGCCCCCTCTCTAAACCCCCCTCTCTAATAAGCCCCCCTCTCTAATAAAGCCCCCTCTCTAATAAGCCCCCCTCTCTAATAAGCCCCCCTATCTAATAAGCCTTCCTCTCTAATAAACCCCTCTCTAATAAGCCCCCTCTCTAATAAGCCTTCCTCTCTAATAAACCCCTCTCTAATAAACCCCTCTCTAATAAGCTCCCTCTCTAATAAGCCTTCCTCTCGAATAAGCCTTCCTCTCTAATAAACCCCCTCTCTCATAAGCCCCCCTCTCTAATAAGCCCCCTCTCTAATAAGCCCCCCTCTCTAACAAGCCACCCCTCCAGAAAGCTCGAAAGTTAGTAAGCCCCCCGGAAGCTTATTAGAGTGTTTACGGTAAATTTATAACCCCAGGCTTTCTTTCTTTTCAATACGTTTTAGTTTTCTACCGAGTTTATTGATTTGATTTGATTTGATTTGTGGAGAAAAATGCAATGGATGAGGATATATCTGGACAGGTTCGTATTTGCAGGCAAATAAAAACGGTTGCTATTAGTCGTTGATAATCTGATTATCTACAGGATAACGTTTGCAATGGACGATGCGCGCAGACGGGACGAGCAATCTCCTCACAGGCGACCTACACAGCCAATTGGTTGTTCATCGCCATCTCAGACTCGACTAGGACTAAAATCACGTGCTGGGCGGGAGCGAAACAATAATGTGCTCATGGAATTACATTTGAATAAGGTTTGTATATGGTTTGACTGATTGTACGACCGATTGACTGATTGGTTGATTGATTGGTTGATTGTTTACTTGACTGTCTGATTACTTGATTGGTTGATTACTTGATTAGTTGATTACTGCTTGATTGAAGAAAAGTAAAAGGGTACCCAAAAAAAACCTAGTGCATATCTTGCCAACTGCCCGAAAAATTGAAGCAACCATACAAGTTTACTTTTTTCCTGTACCGCCCTCCACACTTCAAAAAACTTGCTTAAAATTGACTTTCTTCCCACGACACACACAGAAAAGTAAAAACATATCGAGCGGTGGACAAATTTGTTGGCAACTGACCTTTTTGCCAAGTCCTTTGTTTCGCCGACGGATTAAACTGTCTTTCCCTTGGCAGGGCTTTTGTTGGGTCAAACTTGAAGATTACGATAACTCTCGTAATAGGTGAAGCAGTTTGTAAATGAATGTTGCTTTTCTCCACAGATTCGTTTTCAGTACGAGGAGTACCCGGAAGACACAGAGAAGGCATCGCGGCTGGTGTTACTTGCTCAGGACGTCGAGATCCGTGATAGGTTGGCTCACTCACAGATTAATAAATTCTTATACCAATACACGTCGGAATCCATGCCAAAACAGACTCACGCTAACATGGTAAGCTACCTTCCTTGAGGTCGCTGTCTATCCTAACCTTAACTTGTGCTGAGAATTGCTTTTTTTTTTCATTTTTGCTATTGTTTTTGGTACATTTTTGTCTAATTTTGCCTTGTGTGCCTTACCTTGCTTTGCTGTACTTTGTTTTGCTATGCTACTTTTCATAACGTTACGTTACGCAGAAAGTTCAATGTAAGTTGATTTTAATGAAATAGCGCGGTGTTCATAGAGATGTGATCTTTAAGTTTCTCGCAGTGGGTTTTTGTTGTACATGTAGTTCCGGAGGTGACGTACCTATTTGTCTTGTGTTGCTGCAGGTTCTGTTCAAAATGCTGTATATTCGTCCGGAGCCAACCAACCTCAAGGCCGAGGAGTGCTGTTTAAGAGTTTCCATACAGCCTCTCAGACTCAACATTGACCAGGTTGGTGACACTAGACATCCTTTGGAGGGAGGGAGTGGGACTCATTTCGGTGGGATGGATGATTTTGAACTTCTGTTGTGAGAGGGGGTGGGTGGGTTGGGGGTCTTTTTGACCAGATTAGTGACCTTGGACGTCTTTTGGGGGGAAGGGATGGGGCTCATTGCGATTGGGTGGATGACTTTACTGTCTGTGGGGAGAAGGGGTGGGTTGGTTGGGGGTCACATCGACCAGGTTGATGACCTCGACGTCTGTTGGTGTGAGGGGATGGGCGGGGGCACATCGACCAGGTTAATGACTTTGGACATAGGATTATGATGGTCATTAGAGTAATTAATGTGGTTAAAAAACTGGCACGTGGTTTGTTTGCCATGCTTAATATTAGGAAAGAGTCACTAGGATTGCTGTCAAACTTACTCCAGTGTTTTAAACTGTAATAATTATTGATTCGTTGTGAACGGTTCATCTTGAAAAACTATCCTCCGAGACTTGCAAGGTGACTCGTGGCATTGAGGGGATCTGGGCTGGGGTAGGGGCGTTGGGCGGGGATTGGGGGAAAGAAAAATGCAAAATGGGATTTATTGCCTCAAATCCAAGGATGCACAACATTTGTTCAGGCGCGGTAGCAGAAACTACAGAAGATTTTAGACCACGTATTTTCAAAGAAGCTCATCCAGTGCATTTGCTACCTAGGTTTTCAGTAGAGTAAATAAGCAAGTGCAATAGAACGATGAATTCAGTTTGTAATCCTCGAACATTTCACGTGCGCCTTCTGTAATAACTATTCGAAATGCACGGTTAAAACTATGCAGAAAGGTTCTGATTTTGCAGTTAATGTCACAAATGTTTGTCTCAAGTGTCTGCTATGAAGGCCACACTACACAGAATAAACTTGCATTCTTGGACTGTGCGGAAAAGTCAATTGGAACTCCAAAACCGTAAAGAAGATGAAGGGGATGGTCGCGGTAGTTGTGATGGTAGTTGTGCTGGGATGATTGGGGTTAATGAGGGTCGACGTTGTTGAGTACGGTTTGTGTGATACTATACAACAGTCTTTCAGTTTCTATATGTTGGTCACCTTGATGTACATCTTTTGTTTTAGGACGCCTTGTTTTTCCTGAAAGATTTCTTTGCAGAAATCGCGGATGGAGCTTCCAAGAAAGGAAAAGGTATTCTTTTAACTTTTATCAATCAAGGATTTTTTCTGGCAAATTAGTGAAACTTCTGACACAACTGCTCCGTGTTCTGGTACACCTTCTTAATCCACTGACGATCAATTTAAACAGGTAGTAACAACAACAACAACAGCAACAATAATAATAATAATAATAATAATAATAATAATAATAATAATAATAATAATAATAATAATAATAATAATAATTGTCAGCAACTGACCTTTAATTGTGTTACCTCAAAATATTGTAACACGCATTCTGATTGGTTAATGGGTCGCAAGAGTTCAATTTATACTCACCTCCACTTCAGAAAGGGTGTCGGTAGCCAATCGGAGCGCACGAAAAACTCAGCTGATTTAGTTTGTATTAAGCAGTCTAAGCTCTATCTTGTTTCTCCACTTTTTGCTAAATAACCACCTTTGTTATCTAAAGACAGTTTCTGCAAGACTGACGAAGATGAATCTCGACTTTTGAAGGAGCTCTTTAAGAACTATGATCCTGAAACTCGACCCGTTCTTAAGAAATCTGATGTTGTCACTGTGCAAATAGGAATCTCGCTTTTCCAACTTATTCAAGTGGTAAGTTGCGTTTTATTTAGCGTTAGACAGACACTGTCAGAGCCTTTCTACCTCAGGCGGATTCGGGAAGGAAGGGGGGGGGGGTTCGGGATGACTTATGTAGGTCCGATAGTTGCATTTTGCAACAAAATTGCTACCGCTTTTGTTAAAACATACGTATTTTATTCCGTTTATTTTTGGCTTTAGGGAATTCGATCGAACCATGTAAATTAGCCCTGGATCCATCACAGGTTATCATAATTACCATCAACTGAGCGAAATAGTTGGAATTACTTGTAGTAGTTCTAAGCAAGGTGAAGGTTTCTCAGAAGTGCTGCGCCGTTATAGTTCCTACTACGTTCATAAGAGTGTTTTTGGTGCCTGCGAGTTCTTTAGCCTCCGTAAGGTGGCTGCTTTGGAAGCTAGAAACTCCTGTGCATTCTTTTTACTGTTCATTTAGCTTCTTTACTTTTATTCCCTTATACTCCTTTCCCATTAAACTGAGTCAACATTATCATTTCTAATTGTCATTACCTACTGTTATTGTTATTGTCCCGCAAAAGTAGTACTTGAAAGTTATAGAACAGTCCCATCACAACACGTGTTAAGAACAATCTCAATGTTGTTTTGAATTGAGTTTCACCTTTACCATTTTTCTATAGTTTAACTTCAATTTCTTTGATTTGATTTGATTTGATTTAGTGAAAGATATCTTGGGGATATTACACTGCGGACAAACTAATGTTTGGTCAAGCGTCGGTGCTTTAATTCTTGTCAGTAACATTTAAACAAGTATTTTTTAGGTATTTAAAGAGCTTAACTCGTTTTACTCTACTATTTATCAGGATTTCAAGAACCAAATCATAAAATGCAACACGTGGACGAGGCAGGTCAGTAATCGGGTCACCCGTGGGTGGGGAGAGAGGGGGGGGGGGGAGGTTCAATCATTTTGGTGGGGTTGTGCAGGGCCCTTCGTGGAACAGCCTTGCTTTTTTTCAAACAAAATTATGCAAATTTTCCTATCCAATAATTCAGACCTGACCATAAAATGTTTACTCATTTTCAGGCCAGCCCTCTAAAACTCAATGCGCCACACGGCACCTCTCAACAGTTTCTTCCAAAAACGGTTCTTACTTTCAGAGTAGTACGGAACGAATTAAAGCCGTGTCTTTTTGGCACCGCACATACCTATAAAGAATACATCCCCGCCACCCACTTCATCGTCATACAAGATAATCTTTAGTGTTTCATGTGATCTATCGTGTGAGATTTTCTCATGTGAGAGAGTACCTCCCCCTATCGTCGTTTGAGATAAGTTTAGTGTCTCATGTGATCTCTCTTCCCAAATGAGCATGAGAGTTGTACGAGAGTTAAGCGACCAGACTGTTCAACTCTCGTGCGCGCGGTCAAACGAGGAGGAGTGTTCAAAAGAGTTGACAAGTGTCGCTCAACAAACGTGTGAAACTCTTATCAATTCCTTTCGAAATTTTGAACATGTTCAGAATTGATGAAAGCACTGGGGAGTCGATGAGATGAGTGAGAATTCTCAAACTCTTCCTCAAACTGAACACGTATTCAATTAAGTGAGAATGAATATCGTACCTAAAACTGATTTTTCCTGAGAACCAGGAGCAAATCAAGTGTTTTTGGAAAGGGTGGGCAGCAACCCAATATTAAAGAAAGGGGAGGCCGGGAAAGAGAATCTGTTCCACTCGATGTGTGCAAGCTGAGTGTAGATCTACCCAGCTTTGTGTTTTATTCAAAATGTGTTTGCAGTTCTGATATTGTGTTCAGAAAAAATAGAATTTCTCAGGCAAATCACAAACAAGTTAAAAGCAACATTGTTTCGCCTGTCTTATTAAATCGCGTTGTTTTTTTTTACTTGGAATGTTTTTTACCTTCGATTTTGCGTTATTTGATCATATATTTTAATGTTAAAATGCGCAATAAAAGTAATAACATTTTTCTTGCCGTTTTTAGCCTTTCCAATCGCGCGAGTTTCATTGGCATTAGTTTCTTAGGGCGTTAATTCAGTGAAGTTTTAATTTCCTGCAATAAAGTAACACTAAATCTTACGCTTTTGAAAAGAGAACCTCTTAATAAACCTAATTGCCAAGGGTCAGTTTTACTAAAATCCGCATATAACTAAACCACCCAAAGTCACCGTCGTATTTTTGCATCTTCTAAGTTAAAATAGGGCTTGAATCAATTGCAGAATAGTTTTTATGTTAGGCCTAAATCTGGGCAACTTTATGCGACTTAAGGCGGTTTAAGGCGTATTAAACAAAATCAGCCGGAAAACCATGGCGGCTTTGTGCTACTTGAAGCGTCCTTTGCGACTAAAGGCATCTTTGGGCCCCAGAGTACGGCAGAACTTCAAGGACCTTTTGTTGGCATCATAAGCGTGTTTCTATAAGCGGCATTGGAACGCTTTCGCATAGCGTCTCACATGAATTTTTAAATAAAATCTTTCCACCAGAGTTGGAAGGATCCACTTCTTACTTGGAACCATAGCGAGTTCGGTGCCATCAAGACTGTAAACGTCAAGCGACATAAAGTTTGGAAGCCGGATATCTACTTGTACAACAAGTAAAGTTTGCATGCCCGTACAATACCTTAAGGAAATCTTAGACTTTCAGAATTAATTCTTTTTCTTTTTTTTCTTTCTTCTTTCTTCTTTCCCTCAATTAGAATATTACGTTTTCATTTGAATTATTTTCCGACAGTACTTATTGTACTGTATCGTGTTTGTAATGTTATTACGTATTTCTAACTTGTGTATATTATTCGTCAACCCATTCGAATGCATAAATGGTTATCTCATGTGATTCTGGTTTAACAGCTCACATAAGTTTATTTCTTACGTTTCCCTGGATAATCTATATTTACAAGAACTTATTAGCCTAAAGGAAGATAAGAGATACAACCTAAGATCGTGTGTAATGGGAATCTTGCTTCAAACGCCAAGAACTTTAACTAAAAAGACATTGGGTGACCGCGCTTTTATAGCTGCGGCACCCAAACTGTGGAATGGGTTACCATCACAAATACGAATTGAGCCCAATTTTAATAGGTTTAAAGGTTTACTTAAGACTTTAGATTAGCTTTTCATTAGATCCATTGTTTTATATTTTTTAGTTATTCTGAATATTTTATTTATGTTGATAATTTAATTTTATGTAATGCGCATTTGATCATATGTTTACATGTATTTTGCGCAATATAAATATTTAATTATTATTATTGATCTGTTTGTTTGTTTGTTTGTTTCTCCTTCAATCCTTCGTCCTCTTCTGTCAGTCAGTCTGTTTGTCTGTCTTTCTGTTTGTCTGTATGAATGTCTGTCTCATTTTTTGCCTGTCATTTGGAATTGCCTTTTCTTTATTCCTTCCTTTAGCGTGGATGAGTCAAGCGATGGGGCTATGGACAGATTTGACACCCAAATTGTATTATCACACAGAGGGCATGTGATGTGGCTTGCGCCCAAGATTATCATCAGCAATTGCAAGTTTGATGTCACAAATTTCCCTTTTGATGAGCAGGTGGAACAAAATAGTATCATAACTATGTTCTTTTAGTCGTAGCGTCTTCTCTAGTATAGACTGTTGATTTTGACTTACGACTTTATAATTAATTAATTGTCCCGAAACTGAATCTTCTTTCACATTAGTTTGACGTGTTTTTTGCGTAACAGTCACCCCAATACTAAAGTGGCCGACTAGACCCCCTCCCCAATCTTTTTAGTATGGTCACAAACACAGTGTGTTGCCTATAGAATTTTTTTCGTTTCAGAGGTAAAAGTCAGTTGTTAATTAACCCTCACTGCTATGGTAACTAGAGTTTTCAAAACTACATTTAAAATATTTTCAACTATATGGTGTATATATTGATGTCAGTCTTAGCTAAAAAATGACAGTGTTTAGTTGAACCAAGACTATAAGTAACACACGTTGATAGTTAAGCAGTTGATGAAGATTAAACAGAATGAAGACTGAAGTCGCTAAACTGAATATTTCGTTTTAAATTGCTGCGTTATTTATAACAGCTTTATTTGATTGTTATTATTTTTTTAAAATCTTAAAAGATTTTTACATATGGGATTATTTTTTATATTGCTTGTGATTTCATCCTTGGATTTTTTTTATAGATCAAACATTTCTTCCTTTTGGATATATTTATATTATTTTTTAGGGTTCCTATCGATAACACTTCTCTTGGATCTCGCTATATTTATTTTTCTAGTTCTGTGAACTTAAATTTGGTTCTTGGACCTACGGTGGATTTCGTCTGGACTTGGTCCCCGAGAAAGGACAAGCTGATCTCAAGAAGTTTATCAGGAATGGCGAGTGGGAGCTGGTGGGCATGCCTGCTAAACGAACGGAGGCTTACTATGAGTGTTGCCCTGAGCCGTATCCTGACGTCACCTACACTATTCACCTTAGGAGGAAATCCATGTTTTATTTTGTGAATCTGATCGGGCCGTGCTTCATGATATCAGGTGATTTGCTTTAGGTATTTCGTCAGGCTCCCGCATGCGGTAGAGTATTTTGTCTCAATATCAGGAAGTGCAAACACATAAAAGTAATAGTATAATAATAACAATAATAATATTAATAGTAGCAACGATTCTAATAGAGGTAATAATGATAACAGTAACGACGATAATAATATTATTAACAATAATTAATATAATAATAATATTGATAATAAAAAAAATAATAAAAGTAACTATGATGATGACAATATAAAAAAAAGGCCCTTTACAACGCGTGGCTAGTCGCGTTATTCTAGACAACAAGCGGTCTCAGCGTAAGTGCGAAACAGCACTGAAATTCTGCTCGAAACATTAAAACATAAGATAAAATATAAATGCACGCTGTTTTCGCGCTCACGCTGGGGCGCAAAGGATCCAACTCTTATGTAAAAAGTAAAAATACCTGCGTGTTAAAAACTTTATTTGTTGTAAGTGGCACTGGCTAAGCTATTAAGAAATTTTAATTCAACGAGAATGAATTGTAAAAAGCAGGGAGAAATTTGAACTAAAAAATTTAACAAAAAAAAAATTAACTCAATGAGGCCAGCCATATTCTGCAAAGGGCCTATTACCAATACATTCATTATATTATTAGTAATAGTAACACATAGAGTAATTTGTTAAAATATACTAAATCTATAAAATTGAATTTCAGTTAATGATTTCTTAATAAGATTGAAAACTGGTTATTTATATTGATAAGAGAAGAGACGAAAAATGTTAACAACAGAATATTGTATGGTGGAGATAGTTTCTACTGTCTTTTTCAAGAAACAGTTTAGGATAAGTAAATTTTAAAAAGAAAGACATCCACATGCGTTTTTTTCTCTCCAAAGCGCTCACTCTGTTGTCGTTCTATCTGCCCCCGGACTCTGGTGAGAGGCTGACCTTAGTCATCACAAACCTGCTGGCTCTCACGGTGTTTATGCTGCTTGTCACTGAGATTATTCCGTCAACTTCTGAAGTTGTCCCAATAATCAGCATTTACTTCTATGGCAGCATGTTTCAGGTACGCAAAGTGTCAACATTATCATAACCATCATCACCATCATCATCATCATCATCGTCGTCATCATCATCATCGTAGTCGTCATCATTGTTATGTTCATTATCATCATCATCTTTAGCCATCATCTCTATGAACATTATCATCATCATCATCATCAATATTACCTCATCAATATCATCTTCATCCGTAGATCATTACCATCATCTTTAGCCCCCAGGCAGACTACTATTCTTTTTCGCTGCGACCGGTCTCTGTGCGAGATCTCTCACCGCGTAGGAGGATACTAGTCTGCTTGGAGGCTACGTCATCTTCAACCGTAGATCATTATCATCATCTCCATCCGTAGGTCATTACCATCATCTTTGTTTCATCCCTTAATACAAAAAAAAATGTTTCGTTTACATGTTGCCGGCAGCGCTGATCCGCTAATGTGCCAACTGTCTAGGTGCCTTTTACAATGAGAAAAGCTATTTCAGTAGCTAGAATGGTTACCTTCCTACCCGGAGCAACTTTAACCCTAGAAGGCATAGGCCAAAAAAAGTTACACGAAGGCATAAGGGGGGGGAGGTCATCTGACCCCCCCCCCTCGACTTTCTCTGCAATTCATCCGTTTGACTTGAAATTTTGTAGACATACTAAGACAC